>OZ005740.1:78611308-78685557 GCA_963930735.1 Dioctria linearis
CGTGATTCGAAATAAAATTACGGGTCAAGCAGATGTAGCTCTCGAGTCCTACAATACTCCACTAAATTGGGAGAAGATTTCAAAATGCCTCACTTTACACTATGCAGACAAAAGAGACCTAGGAACGCTGGAGTATCAGATGACGACTCTGGTACAAGGAAACCAGACAATTCCTGAATTCTACCAAACAGTCTATCGGCATCTGTCACTAATATTAAACAAACTTAGTAGCATGGAGATGAGCAATGAGTCCTTGACAAATATGACTCAAGCTTATCGGGACAAAGCTTTGGATACCTTTGTTAGAGGTCTTAAAGGTGATCTACCAAGACTCCTCAGCATGAGAGAACCATCAGATCTACCCCAAGCATTACATTTATGTCTTAAACTCGAAAATGTAAACTTCCGGGTTCAACATGCCCATCATACTACAAATAGACCTCAACATAGACCCATACCGCCTACTCCTCCAAGGAGAAGTAATTACCGAGAAGACAATAATTATCAATTTTACCCCGAACTTGTCCATAATCCTCAGAAGATACAAAAATCTAATTTTCATTGGCAACAGCAGCCACGCTATTATTCCCGGCAAACACCACTGCCGCCGCAACCATCGCCTAGACCCGAGCCTATGGATGTGGATCATTCATTACGTTCTCGAGCAGCGAACTATCAAAATTATCCAAACAGGAATCGCCAATTCATTAACAAGCGACCACCCTCTCAACAAGTTCATCCTTCATATAAACAGCAAAGAATAAATCACATAGAACAGGAGGACCCGAATGAAGTTGCGATTACCAATCAGCAAACAACCGAAGAAAACGAATATGAACAAGACATAAAAACTGAAGATTTGAACTACGATCAAAGCCTAAATAATTACATCAGTTCTGACAGCTCTATCTTTGATCCACCCGAACGACTAGATGATATCTATTTTTTAGATTAAAGCGCTCTTCGCTTCCCTATTTTGAATACACAGCGAAGAGCGGAAAGGTTCTGAAACTCTTAATAGATACAGGATCAAACAAAAACTACATTCAACCTCATTGTGTCCGACATCCCATTCCGAATAAAAAACGATTTTTCGCTACCTCAGTCGGAGGCAATATCGAAATTACGCATCATATAATAGTAAATCTTTTTGGACCAGAAACGGCAAACTTAAACTTTTTTATTCTTCCCAGTCTTATTTCATTC
Source organism: Dioctria linearis (assembly GCA_963930735.1). Lineage (NCBI taxonomy): Eukaryota > Metazoa > Arthropoda > Insecta > Diptera > Asilidae > Dioctria > Dioctria linearis. Next base: position 78,612,515 of record OZ005740.1, read on the forward strand.
GACGGAATAATTGGCAATGACAGTCTTAAGGAACTTAATGCTGTTATCCACACAAACCAAGATTTCATGATTATCAAACCAAACATTCACGTAAAACTCAAACAGCACATATCTGATTCTATTAATTCAATTGATATTCGAACTTCCCACATGAATCAGGAACAGATCGCTAAGCTTAATCACATAATTAAACAAAATCCCAGTCTGTTCTCTGAGCCTGATGAAAAATTAACGTACACCACTACTGTTAAAGGCGAAATCCGAACAACCTCAACTGACCCAGTCTATTCAAAATCGTACCCTTATCCCATGTCATTAAAAGATGAAGTCGAAACCCAAGTAAAAAATCTACTTGAAGACGGTATCATACGACCATCAAGATCGCCATACAACTCACCAGTTTGGGTCGTCCCAAAAAAACTGGATGCATCTGGCGAGAAAAAATACAGAATGGTCATCGATTACCGCAAACTAAACACAGTCACTATACCGGATAAATATCCAATCCCAGAAATTAACGAAGTGTTGGCAAACCTAGGGAAAAACAACTTCTTCACAATAGTAGACTTAAAAAGTGGTTTCCATCAGATACTACTCAAAGAATCTGATACTGAGAAAACCGCCTTCTCTATCAATAATGGAAAGTATGAGTTCACTCGTCTACCCTTTGGGCTGAAAAATGCCCCTGCTATTTTTCAAAGAGCCTTAGACGATATTCTGCGGGAACACATAGGCAAAATATGCTATGTTTACATCGATGATATTATTATATTCGGGAAAAACGAATCAGAACATTTTGAAAACCTAGCAAAGGTATTTAACACTTTAGAAACAGCAAATATAAAGATTCAATTAGACAAATGCGAATTTCTCCAGGAACAAGTCGAATTCCTTGGGTTCGTAGTGTCGAGACAGGGTATTAAAACCAACCATAAGAAAGTGGAGGCAATAACCAATTTGCCACCGCCTAAAACACTAAAAGATTTGAGATCATTTCTCGGTATGTCAGGCTATTATCGTCGTTTCATAAGAGATTATGCAAAACTAGCAAAACCCCTGACATCCCTTTTAAGAGGGGAAGATGGACATGTGTCCAAAAATCTCTCGAAAAATAAAGTTATTCACCTCGGCGTAGAAGCCATGGAAGCATTCAACAAAATCAAATTATCACTAACATCAGAAGAAATTATTCTACACCACCCAGACTTCGAAAAAGAATTTGAGCTCGCAACTGATGCATCAGACCACGCGTTGGGAGCGGTGCTATCTCAAAACAATCGACCAATAACATTTCTGTCGAGAACGCTAAGTAAAACTGAAGAGAACTATGCCACCAACGAGAAGGAAATGCTGGCAATTATTTGGTCCTTAAACTCTTTAAGAAACTACCTCTATGGAGCAAGAAAGGTAAAAATCTATACGGATCATCAGCCTCTTACGTACGCTCTTAGTAACAAAAACACTAATTGTAAGATGAAACGATGGAAAGCTATCCTCGAAGAGTACAATTACAAACTCGAGCACACACCTGGCAAAGCGAATGTGGTAGCCGATGCGCTATCAAGACCACCCTTAGAAACGCATCTAAACCCACTGACCACAACACAACACAGTGATGAGAGTTCATCACATAATCTCATTCCAACAGTAGAGTGTCCCATAAACGTCTTCCGCAATCAAATCATCCTACAAATAGGTCAAGAAACAAGTTACCAGCTAAAATCCCCATTTCCAAATTATCTCCGTCACATCATCATTCAACCTCAATTTACCACAACAGAAATTATTAATTTATTCAAAAGATATCTTAATGCACGTACTATAAATGGTTTAAAAGCGGACGAGTCTATAATGGGTAAAGTACAAGAGATTTACCCAATACACTTTCGAAATTACAAAATTAGATTTACCCAAACTATTGTACAAGACATAGTAAATGAAACGGAACAAGAAGAAACAATTCTGAGAGTTCATCAAAGAGCTCATCGTAATGCCGAAGAAAATAGAATTCAATTATTGGAAAAACATTACTTCCCACGAATGAGTTCTAAAATAAAATATCTGGTTAAACGCTGCAATACTTGCAAAGAAAACAAGTATGATAGACATCCAAACAATCAACATATAAATCCCACACCTATTCCAAATTACCCCGGTCACATTGTTCACATTGATATCTATTCTACTGAAAGAAACCTTGTTCTTACTGCCCTTGATAAATTTACGAAATTTGCACGTACAAAAATAATCAAATCCAGGTCAATAGAGGATATAAAACGTCCTCTACGAGATATATTATTCTTTTTCTGTGTTCCTGAACACGTCATAATTGATAACGAGAAGGCACTGAACTCTGCCACGATAACTTCCATGATGGAAGATGGATTAAATATAAAAATTTTCAGAACACCATCTTATAAGAGTGAAATCAACGGTCAAGTTGAACGTTTCCACTCAACTCTCTCTGAAATAATGCGATGCTTGAAGAGCGACGGCGTTGAACGCTCATTTGAAGAGCTTTTGGAACGATCGGTCAATGAGTACAATTTTACCGTCCATTCTACAACTGGAAAAAAACCAGTTGAACTTTTTTATGGACGAGACCCTAGAGTCGGCCCAGAAGATTTCGAGCTATCCCGCTCAAACAACATCAGCAAACTCAGACAAAAACAGCAAAAAGACATTAAATATCACAATGAAAAAAGAAAGCCTGTAAAAAACTATGAGATTGGAGAATCAATTTTCGTAAAGCATAATAGGAGAATAGGATCAAAGCTAACCGTTAGGTACATCAAAGAAATTGTGAAAGAAAATCGCAACACAACTGTTCTCACAGAATCAGGAAAAGTCATACACAAAACTCACATAAGAAACTGAAATTTCTCATTTCAGACATGTCATCTACTCTATCAGAGGAGAAGTCCAAATCTTGGACCATTCTAATTCGCAAGTCATAGCCCTAAACGTGGGAACTGCAAGGATCCAGGAAGGTCATTTTAAACTAATCCACATAATCGAGTTAAATATTTACGAAACATTTATATCCGAAATCTCTTCACTTCTAGAGAACCAAATTCCTAAAAATTATACCCTCTTCCCTTATCTTTCCCACGAGATATCGCAAATACAGAATTTATTAAACAATTTAAAGCCACATAAGGCAAAAAGATCATTAGATTTTATTGGCTCAGCGTGGAAATGGATAGCTGGAAATCCTGACCATGACGATTTTGTAATGATAGAGAATAAAATAAATAATGTCTTGTCAAATAATAATAAACAAGTTATTATCAATGAATTGTATAACGAAAGAATAAATAACATTACGAATATTACAAATCAAATAATAAAGTTAATAAAAAATGACCACTCATTAAATGATCATTTAGTACTAAGTATTCAGTATAAATTAAAATTAATAAAGGAAGAATTAACTAATATTGCTTACGCCATCCATTGGGCCAAAGTTGGAATTGTAAACTCAATAATACTATCTAAAGAAGAAATTAAGTTAGCTACAGATATTTTAGATAAGGAGAACTTACCATATGCTACGCCAGAAGAAGCGTTAGACTTTGCTATTGTTAAAGTAATTACAAACTCCGTTTCATTATTTTACGTAATAAATATTCCAATAACAAGTAAAGTAACATTTGAAAAATTATTAGTCAAACCAGTTAAGAGGAATAATGTAATTAATGATATAACTTACAAAAATATCCTGAAAAACAAAAATAGTATTTTTGCCATAACAGAAGATTGTAAAAGTTTAGGTTATTTGTCAATTTGTAAACAGGATAATATTATAGACATTAGTAATACTACGTGTATTCCCCATCTCCTAAAAAGTACAAGCGCAACCTGCAACAAAATCAATAATCAACATGTAACATCAATAGAAGAAATTTCTGAAGGTATTCTGCTGCTCAACCAATTTAGCGGTGCCATAAGAATCGACGATTCAGTACACAATCTTAACGGAACTTTCCTCATCAAATTCCACAATTCGACGATCAGTATTAACGGAAGAACTTTTATCTCCAAAGAAAAGCCAACCCTTCATGTCTTACCTGCCATCTTGCAAATCAGTTCAGAAGAAAGTCAATATCGAGAATTATTATCACTTGAAATGATGAAAGACCTACATATAAACAATACCAACAAAATAGAACTTCTGGAAACCGAGAAGATTCTTCATCAATGGACCAGTTACGGACTGCTTACCTCAATAGCCATCATATTAGCAATTTTGGTAATATTTTTCATAAAAAATAAAAAACAAACGGAAATCCACATCAATACAAGTAAGGAAATCGCTCCAAAGTTCACTAACCTAGAAGAAAGCAAAGATATTCATCCAGCTTTAACCACACCAGCAGTTTTTGATCTTGCCCAACATTATTCTATAAGCCGGCCAAAGTTCTACGAGATTTAACGTATGAGGACATCCGCATCTAAGAGGGGAAGACTTAACAAATAGGAGTACATGCGACGAGGAATACAACACCTAATCACGTGTAATCATCATATCTCCCACATATCAACATTTAAACCGAATCGTCTCCAAGCCACCTGTGGGAATTGCAGCGATTGCAGTTTTAGCATCATGCCTCATGCTTGCATGCCAGCCGTGGGAAACATCTTAGATTCAGCTTCAACTTGGCGCTTTACTTTCAGATTATTTTCTAAGTCCAGTTCTCGTTTATATTTCATTGAATAAAGATCCACTAATAATTTAAAGTTGTTCTATTTATTTTTTTTGAGAAACGGATAAGTGAAACTATTAACTTATATGCAGAATGCCATACAAAATGTGAAAATAAAACAAAAGTAATGTCCACTTGTTTATGACAAGCGAAGTGCATTATGCACTCTCATATGAGTGTCATGTACCAATTAATACACGACGACAAAACTTTACGCTATGCTTATGCATTGCAATAGGAAAAGCAAAACCAACAGCATATGGTACGATAGAGTAAACGATCAATGAAAAGCATTACATTGTAGCTTACTTTGTTTACTTCTACCTGGCTGAAACTTTGGGTAATGCCCGCTGTGCATTATTTGCATGCACAGCAATTATGATCAATATTGAAAATAGCAATGGCCGAAGGTGTGTGATTGGTTGAAATGATTAAAATAAGTAATGTCAGCAATTATTATAATATATAAATTTAGTGTAATTATATGAAATAAATCAGAGTTTATATTGAACTCCACTGGTGCGCATCTAATTTTTTAGATCCTAACTGCGAGCTCCCTTAGCTCCGACATGGCTGCACCTCAAGGTAATTGAGCTATCCAGCTCTACCTTATTTTTATCGGGCTATCCTAACAGAGAGCTCTATAGCTCCCAGTTGGAATAGCCGCTTTGCTAACAGAGAGCTTCATCGCTCCTCCCTGCCGATTACACTGGCTTACAGCGCTTTAAGAAGCACACAGTATAGCAGAAAACTTTAACGTTTCTTTTTCATTACCAGATTTGAGTAAAGAAGGAACAAGTTTTATAAATGAGTCGCATAACTGGATTTGTTATTTTTATTTCTGAAGGAGCTGGTATGTTCATCTATTCTTTCCTTGAATAAACGCCCCGTTTCACCGATCTACACTCCTTGACAGGTTGAACATTTCAAACTATAAACCCCATTCTTTTGTAACTCTGACATCTTATCTCTTATATTGGGAAGAATATTACCTATATTTTGTGTTGTCTTAAAACCAATTCTAATTTTATGCTCTTTTAACTTGTTTAGCAAGGTTTCCGAAATGTTTCCCATGTATGGAGGCTAGCCCAGATATGAGCGTCGACCCGTATTTTTTGAAGGCTAGTTGCTTCTTTTATAGCTTTTTCTCTTAGTTTTCGAGGTAATATTTTATCAACCAAGCTATCTTCAAACCCATTATTATGTGCTATCTTTTTTATAGTTTTTATTTCGTCCTTCATGTCGTCCGTATCCATGGGGTATATATAGCCCTGTGAATCATGTTCTCGAAGGAAGACTGTATATATTTGGGGTATGTTAAAGAGGCTTTGTGTATGACCACATCAGTTTAAGTCGGTTGTGTTTTCCTACTGCTAAATCTAAGAAGCTAATTCTATTGTCATTTTCAAGATCCAATGTAAGGTTTGGGATGTTTCTTAAGGAAAACTCCGATCTTTGTTTTATGCTTTTTTATTATTTACTCGACATTTCAGGCATTGATTAGTACCCTTCTTCAGGAGTTAGCTACATTAGAATTCAAGATAGTATTACGTATAATTAAAATATTTGGTGTTCTCATCTTTGTTCTTGATGGTTTTCAGTCTGAATATCTTATAATTAGTTAATAAGTTCTGGTTATTGTCAAGTATCTTTCCAATACACACACAATCCACAATTCAATTTACAAAAAGTATCACAGTCTAAAAAGTTGTTAACCTTATTTAGGTAGCTCTCTTTTGTCATAACAACGGGAAAGTTTCCTTTATCCGCTTTAGTATAAGATTATTATTTTTAATTTTCCTTTTCAGACTTCTAGCTGTATTTAACTCTTCTGCGTTCATGTCATTGTAACGGAATGATCTTATATATTTAGCATATTCTTCATTTAGTAACCTAACTTCTTTGTTCATCGGTATTTTACTGATAGCAATTTCAGTATTAAGATCCTTTTTTCTTTATATAATGTTCAGGAGTGTACATTCTACCTTTTTCCAGTAATGCGACCTCTTTATTGTCTAGACTTATATCAATAAAATTAACTACGCGTTTATAAAAATTTATGCAATCACCGTAATCTTCTCAGTTAATTGTTCGACACCCGTCATTCTTACTGTTCTCTGTTTTATTAAACGTATCTGTATTGTGTCTGTATTGTTTTTCCTGCCTGCAGGTTCTGCTCTACTTTTTACCTCAATGACTGTAAGAGATCAGTTTGGGAGCAATACAATTTTAGTGTATTGATTATAGCCGATGTGCTGAAACCGGTCTCCACTCAATTAAAACGTAAGTGTGATTGATAATCTCGTTCAATATCAATATGTCGCATCACACAACCTCTGCCGAAACCATACAATTAATATGAATATTGTTCAAATTATGGTGATTTTGCGAACAGTTCAACCTATCAACCTATTCAACCCTATCTACTAGGTTATACTCTACTGATAATTAGTAATCCAGCATTACGAGCATATGTGAGGGATCTCAACTCATTACTTTTGTTAATATTCAATAATAGCGTAGTGTAATTTCAAAATTATTAAAATAATAATTTATTCAATCAGTGGTTTGTCGTAAACGATCTGACTACATGAAAAGCGCTGGCGCTTCGAGCCTGATATATTTACAAAGTGTTTCGTTTTTCAAAAGAAAAATTATATACGATTTCAGTTTTCAGTCTGAGATAAAAGCATTTTTCGTCGTATCTTTCGCATGGATATAGATTGACGTTGTACCCTGCAGTCAGTAGAAGCTATAAACATGTTTGCTCTATTTGAGATACCTCTGATGCTGCTATTGATCTTGGTTTGATTTCTTTGGATCTTAATGAAATTGAAAACTTGCTCAGCTCTTTAAATAATGATATTTTTTGCGGACATGAATTAGTTCCCAACATTTTACTTAGAAACTGCGACGCTACTCTCTCATCAGCTTTAACAATAATTTTCAATGTTTCACTTAAACTAGGACTTTTTCTAGACCAGTGGAAATTTTCTTTTATTACTCCCATATACAAAGCAGGCTCTAGGCATTAAATTAAAAACTACAGAGGAATTGCCAAACATCTACCTATTCCCCAGTTTTTTGAAAGCATAATAACGGACAGGATGTATTTTACTTAAAAGAAAAGATTTGCTCCGAGCAACATGGCTTCGTGAAGGTTAAGTACTCAACAACCAATTTGGTATTATTTGAAAATTTTTGTATTAACGAAATTGAAAATGGTGCGCAAGTCGACGTTATCTATACTGACTTTGTTAAAGCTTTTGACCGGGTAAATATTGATCTGCTTATAAGGAAACTGCATGCCTTCGGGTTTCACTCCTCCTTTCTTAAGTGGATTAATTGGTACTTAAGTAATCGCTCGCAGTGTATAAAAATGGAATTTGTTAAATCTCGTAAATTTATAATTAAATCAGGGGTGCCTCAAGGCTGTCATCTCGGCCCCCTGTTGTTTATTATTTATATTAATGATGTGGTTAAACTATTCTCTTTCGCTAAATGTCTTTTGTACGCTGATGACCTAAAAATTTTCTTGCCAATTAGAGATCTAGCAGATTGTCTATATCTTCAAAATGACCTAAATAAACTTCTGGTTTGGTGCTCGTTAAATGGTTTGGAACTCAATCCTAGCAAGTGTAAGAGCTTCAGCTTTTATCGTTGCATTAATCGTATTTTGTTTGATTACGTGATTAAAGATATTACTGTAGGCAGACCTACTGAGATTAAAGATCTTGGTATCATTTTTGATAACAAGTTGAACAGCTCTTTGCATGTTGATATTGATTATGTCACCTGCAAGGCATTTAAAATGCTCGGTTTCATTAAGCGTAACTGCACTGTTTTTCAAGACCGTTACACTTTAAAGGCTTTATATTTTTGATAAGTTCGCTCCATATTGGAGTATTCCTCTGTTTCTTGATGCCCTTATACTACTTTACATACTAAACGCATTGAATTTATATAAAAATCATTTACTCTTTATGCTTTGCGCAGGCTTAACTAGGAAATTGGTCTTCCCTCGTACGAGGCCAGGTGCCAGTTATTTGGGCTGCAAACTTTAGAGTCTCGTAGAAAGGCCTTCAGTATTATGTTTGTGAAGATGTTTTCGGCTACAGGATTTGCTCACGTAAATTGATTGTCTTATTCAAAATTTGTGACTAGCTTTTCTATTCGATCTAGAGATTTATTATACTATATTCCTTCTCATAGAACATGTTACGGCCAGTATGAACCCATCACTCATTGCTCTCGAAATTTTACTGAAGAACGTAATAGATTCAGAAATACTGTAATCCAAATTTATAGATAATTACGTCTTTAGATATTCTTTACATTTTTTTTTTATAGAATATATTTATATCCTTTTGACTTAATGTTAGTTAGTTTTAATGCTTAGTCTGTAGGAGCTTTTCTCTGGAGACTAAATAAATAAATAAATAAATGAGCAGTACCTACGGGGTTTTGTTGCGATTTTTTCACACAAATTTAGATAAACGTAATTAACTTTGTAAAAAACTCAAACTGCACATTTATTATAAATACAGGTACTATACCTGCCTAGAAACTACAAACTTCATGCATATACACAAATAATATGCCATGACATTCTTTTGAGATTAATTAGGACTGGTTCTTAACCTACCGGAAGACATTGTGAGTGTCACAATCTATTCAGAAGTCATTAAATCCATTTTCATTTTGATTGATTCCTCAGAAGAACCCTAAATGGTGTCCCAAATATCCACTTCACTTCATTAACTTTCTTTCGTGCGTGATTATCATGCGGCTGAATGAATGTACTTTATATGGAACATAAAATAATCATTTCGCAATTTACAATTTCAGACCGGGGACTTGTTTATCATTGACACATTTTTCATGTGTGTTTTCTGCAATAAGAACTGTTTTAACAATGAAAGTGAATTGTGTAACAGAATCTAGTTTCATTGGCAAACACTCGAAAGTTTTCTGAAAAGTATAATTGCAAATAGAGCGAATGAGTAAGACTGTATCTATTATAGCGAGGAAGGCCAATCCGTTCTATTTTAATGCTCCATCCATTTTATGATCTTAAGGTTAAATTGTGTTTGCTTAATATTAACCTGGGATTCATATCGGGATAATCCATCGTCCATCAAGGCTTTGGCATAAGAATTGTAAACTTGAGCATACACATATGCATGTATGTGGGAATTGGTTTTAATAATTGGGAGATAGAAATAAAAATATTTTTTTCTTTTATTTTACAGATTAAATCACTGGTTAAATTTTGTTTAGTTCTTCTTACTAATTTAATAATCACTGCTTTATTAAATGTGCTTTACGTATGTCTATTCAATTATTAGTCTTCGACGTGGCGGCCAACTCTCGACTGTCACCTCCCCTTCACGTTTTCTTCTTCTTTCCTTAGGTTTCTTTGACTGTTGCCTTCTGTCGTACTCGGTTGTCGGCTTTCGGTTAAAAGTGTTATGTTAAATATAAGTCCTTCTATGGTTGAAGCCTTAAAAATGCTTGAATCTTTAAAAATTTGCGGAAATTAAAATGTAGTTAACGATGAATCTAGGGCGCTTGAAATCCTAAAAAGAGATATGTTTGATTGAAGCAATTTATATATATTTATATGTGTATGTACAATCGTACTGAGAGCCAAATTTTTTTTTTTTCATACCAAAAAATATTTTGCGTTATTTAATGTAAGAAAATTATTCCATTTCATATTAAAAAATTAGGAAACTTTCGAAATTTCAATATAATTGCGAAAACGTGCTTTCACAAAAGGTCGAGAATATTATTGAGAGTAAAATCGGAAAATTCCGCCCGTTCTCATTTATTTCCGAAAATGAATCATTTGTCACTCTGCTTCGCTTTCGCATTTTTTTCTTTATTCGTAATATTTTTAAAGATAGTTTGAGTTATTTGCTATTTATTTGCCTTTCCTTCTTTAGCCGTTAATATTTAAATGTAAAACAATCGGAAATCTCTTCTTCTTTCTAACTTGTTCTTAAGTTAACTTTGGCTAGAAGTGCTAAGTCACTCGTAACACTTATGTAAGTTCGATTTTATATTTATGAATTAAAAACAGCTCAAAGTTCGGGGTCTAACACTGGTTGTGTGTGTGGCAGATTGTTGCGTATCATAACTTTAGCGATGATTTCATTTAATGATGTTTTTATAATTATATTTTTTTTTTAATTGAAGTCGTGCAGTTTAAATAAGTCAAAGAGAAAAGTGTAAAAGAAAAAAACTAAATAAAATAAATATATACATTTAAATAAAATTCAGTGTATCATGTGCTAATTGTTTTTTGTACATTTTATTATTCTGATACATAGCACAGGTCGGAGATTCGTTGGTTTTTCTTTCGATTGTTTTCATTGAAATAGTCTTGTTATCGTAGATAGACTGAAAGGTCTTTCCATTGGATTCTATCGAGAATAGACGAAACACTCCGGAAGTTTATTTTTTTAACTTTTATCTCCCCTCCCGATAAATTTGCACACATATATTCCCAAATATGTATAATTTCGTTCAATTTGAGTAAAACTCATGTTAGTTCATGTTGGAATCAATCCCTCTAAACAGTAGGATGTATCGAAAAAAACATGTTAGGTATGTAGTCGTTTTTGAGTTGGAACAGTGGGAAATTATGCCTCTGTATTTACTTAATGGTATAATCAGATGATGAAAAAAAAATTTATTTTTATTCAGAAACGTTTATTATTAAATGAACTTTTAACATCTTTTTATATGTTCCAAAAACTCAGTACTCAATTAATTTTACTTACTATGCAAATCGACAGCTCATTTCTGATGCAATGCAACGATGCAACTTAAACATTTAATTGTAGTATTTTTGTGACATAATCCACAGCGACTTTGATTATTTTGTTTGATTATGGGGTGAAGGATTGCCGTCTAACCTAATACCAGCTATGTTCTTTTGCACTGCAGCACATAGGAGTTCGCATCAGTTACACTCCCGATGGATTTTCCTGCAGTTGGTATTATTCATTACCAACGGAAGGCCTACAGAAATATTATGGATATTAGTCATATGATTTGAGCATCCAATGGCAGGTGTTGGTCTCATTGCAGGTAAATTCGAGAACATGTATTACTCAACTGGTTAGCCTTTACCCTGTACTTGTATTCAGCAAATTTCATCATTTACTATCATTTACATTTGTCGTACTCAGGCATGTATATAATTGATGAATCTGCTCGTTGAATTATTAATTTATTATTTACATGTTCTTCCCTGAGACCAGACATTTCGCCTGCTAGATTTGCAACTGAATCGATCAGAGCGATATTCAAACCCGCGTGATCTAAGATGGCATAGTTAGCTACATGTTTTGTTTAGTGAGATTTTTTATCACGTTTATAGTCTGAATTGGGGTTCTCCATTATATCACTGATTCATATTTCACCGAACACTTTTTTTGCAAGGAACATCGCTTGAAAAAAGCAATAATGGTTCGTGTGTGAAAAAAAATGTCCAGGCCTCAATATGCCCAAGATGCGATTGTCCTTATTCCATTCTCAAAACCGATATTGAAATTTGCTTAATAAATAATTGAGCTCAATTGCTCACCAATTTGAAAACAAATCATTTCTCCAAGAGCTAGTACGAGTAAATGACTATGTGAAAAATTGGTAAATGACTATGTGAAAAATTGATGATGTTCTCTAAAAGTTAACAACATTTGTGTTTGGTACAAAAGCAGTACCATCGGTTTCGAAAGAAAGAAGAAGAAATTTCGTATTGAGAAGAAAATGCATTTACTTGAAGCCTGGAGGAAGTGCAGTCATATGCCTGAAGAAGTTACTGTTTAAAATGTATATTTCACGCTTTTTCAGTTAGAAGTTCCACAGAAACTTAAAAAGAAATGTCAACAGCGATTTATAATAATCGTCGTATAAGGACATGTACTTTTGTTCAAAGCAGAACAGTGAAAATCAGAAAAGAACAACAAATTTATTATAAATTTCGTATTTTAACATGGGCGATAGAAGGGTCTATATACCCATAACGCCCCAAAAATGGGCCACAAGGTAAATACTTTCTCAAAGTGAAAATATTGTTGTGATATTCAAATTATCCAGAGAGGGTGGAAGGGTCTGTCACTAACGAAGCAAAACGAAAGTTACCCGTAGCATTTAGAAAGCTAAATATACAGTGCAGTTACATTAAAAAAAATTGACTTTTGTCCTTTTCCACCACTGCGCAGGCTCTATATGCTGTTATGAATTTGTTTCTAGTGGAACCTACCAGAACACTGATTTAACGGCAACGTCATTGGTATTTGAAACGAAGCTTCTGTGTAATTTGTAAGATGTAATCATCAATGTTTGTAATCTGATTTAATTTTTTTAAATTTGTACAAAATATGGAAAGCAAATACTACCTTTATGTAGATTTTAGTAAATTAAACTACATTACTTGCTCTGATACTATGCAGTAACATCTAATTGACACTGTTTTATCTGAAAGTCTAGAAGGGGAAGTTTTTGAATACTTAAAATGGGGAAACATGATTCAGCATAAAACCAGCAAAAGAGCTGTGCACTTATAATTGCAAGCTATTAAGTGTAAGGTTCTTTCTTATGCAGTGAAAATGGAAGTTAGCCAAGAAGAACGTCGCAAATTAATCGTTTCCACACATATTGAAAATCCGAATATGTCTCAAAGAGGCTTAGCTGAAAAGTTGAAAATCCCGAAGACGACAATTCAAAATGTTCTCAGTGAATTACGAGAATTTTGTAGTGTCCGGCGAAAATCTGAGTCAGGAAGACAGGTGCAGTAAACAAATATTTTCCCAAAAAGTGGTAGACAACTTAAAACGAAATAAAAACAGGAGATACGGCTAATAAGGTTAGAGTATGATGATAACCTGCTATGGTTATTTAAAAAAAGGAAGACTTACGAAGTTTCCATGTTCATCAAACACCGGAGAGAACGTCAGAAAAGAATCAAGTTGCAAAATCCAGGAGCCGGATTTTGTAGAAAAATTTTCTAACGAGATCCGACTGCTTAAACTTACGTGAAAGTGGATTTCAAACCGGTACATGTATATTATGTGGACAATAAGATCCCAAGTTTAAGAATCGTTGGTGCACCAAATTTCCCGTTAACTACTTAATTTGGCAAGCAATATGTTCGTGTGTCCAGAAATAACTCCCTCTCGTGACAACAGGCACAATCGATACGGATATCGGATACATGCGTTAAGAAGCGCTTTAAGAAGTGCCTTTTTCCATTCTTTGGAAAGCAGGATGCATTAGTTTTCTTTTGCCTGGATTTAGCAACTTGCCACTATGACAGAAAAGGGCGAGATTTCTACGATGTCCAATGCATACGCGTAGTACCCAAGGAAGCAAATCCTCAAAATTTCCGGGAACTAAGACCAATTGAAATATATAGGGCTAATATTACATGTAAAAAAGAACAAAAAAGAAAAAACTGCTTTAGAACTTTTAAGAGGCAGTATATATATATTTTCTGACTCAGCCTTAGTTACTCAGGGGCCTTCCAATAGTATACAAGAGGGTTCCGGCAGACGCATTAGATAAACTGCTTAACTCTAGATGTATTTTAAGTTGTGTTCTTTTGTGTACCTTGTTCTCGAGCTCCCATATTCTGAAGAGAACACATTTTCTTGTGGATTGAAGCGAACTGTTTGTACTGTTCGCTTAATTTATAAATCTTCTATGAAAATTTGGCATTCTTTTGTGTATCTTTCCTGTTCTGCGGACAAAAAAGAAGACAGCTATAATTTATAAAAAGTACCAATTCTGCTGGCCAAAACACTAAAGGTTAAGTTATATAATAGCTGAATGTGGGTTACTAGCAGACCAGGAGAAAATTTTGACATCGTTTGCTCGGTTATCAATACTCTCGACGATAGCAGTAAGGGGTTTAATTGACAATAGCTGATTGATTTACAACTTGTTGCTTTATTGCTTACGTGACTAATATAAATGTATATTGCTTATTTTAAGTCTTATCATAACTAAATCTAGCTGGGAAGTACGAAGGGATATTATTCCGTTATATACGCGCTGACTAGTGCATTCCTTTGTACACGTTCCACCATTATTTTTCCGTTTTTCTCGTTCTGCCGAAACTAGGATAACTTTCCTTCATTGCGCACGTTCCGACTAAAGGCCTTCGTTTTAACATACGTGCAACAAATACTTATGTAGCTTTCAATTTTGACCTATAGGCGACATTTGAATAAAAGACTGATAGTCTTCGTTTCCCGGGCAATCCAGTTCAACTCAAATTATTAGGATCGGCTGGTAAGGTAAGAGGTTGAAGGTCATCTGATGAATCTTTCATCTGAAACCTTTGTGTTCCACACATGTTTCTCTATGCAAGAAAGTTGTTACGTATTTTGAATATCGATAATCCGAAAAATATGTCGCAAACTCGCCGACAGGATAACAGCCTAATATCGAGTTTGACTTGTCAATAATTCTCATGTATAGACATTCATTGTTACATCCTTAATAGCCTCAGTGTAACTTCACCTATTAGTTTTATAATACTTCCACTCATCCATCTTTATATAGGTTATATTGATGTAGAAGTTCCACAGAAACTTAAAAAGAAATGTCAACAGCGATTTATAATAATCGTCGTATAAGGACATGTACTTTTGTTCAAAGCAGAACAGTGAAAATCAGAAAAGAACAACAAATTTATTATAAATTTCGTATTTTAACATGGGCGATAGAAGGGTCTATATACCCATAACGCCCCAAAAATGGGCCACAAGGTAAATACTTTCTCAAAGTGAAAATATTGTTGTGATATTCAAATTATCCAGAGAGGGTGGAAGGGTCTGTCACTAACGAAGCAAAACGAAAGTTACCCGTAGCATTTAGAAAGCTAAATATACAGTGCAGTTACATTAAAAAAAATTGACTTTTGTCCTTTTCCACCACTGCGCAGGCTCTATATGCTGTTATGAATTTGTTTCTAGTGGAACCTACCAGAACACTGATTTAACGGCAACGTCATTGGTATTTGAAACGAAGCTTCTGTGTAATTTGTAAGATGTAATCATCAATGTTTGTAATCTGATTTAATTTTTTTAAATTTGTACAAAATATGGAAAGCAAATACTACCTTTATGTAGATTTTAGTAAATTAAACTACATTACTTGCTCTGATACTATGCAGTAACATCTAATTGACACTGTTTTATCTGAAAGTCTAGAAGGGGAAGTTTTTGAATACTTAAAATGGGGAAACATGATTCAGCATAAAACCAGCAAAAGAGCTGTGCACTTATAATTGCAAGCTATTAAGTGTAAGGTTCTTTCTTATGCAGTGAAAATGGAAGTTAGCCAAGAAGAACGTCGCAAATTAATCGTTTCCACACATATTGAAAATCCGAATATGTCTCAAAGAGGCTTAGCTGAAAAGTTGAAAATCCCGAAGACGACAATTCAAAATGTTCTCAGTGAATTACGAGAATTTTGTAGTGTCCGGCGAAAATCTGAGTCAGGAAGACAGGTGCAGTAAACAAATATTTTCCCAAAAAGTGGTAGACAACTTAAAACGAAATAAAAACAGGAGATACGGCTAATAAGGTTAGAGTATGATGATAACCTGCTATGGTTATTTAAAAAAAGGAAGACTTACGAAGTTTCCATGTTCATCAAACACCGGAGAGAACGTCAGAAAAGAATCAAGTTGCAAAATCCAGGAGCCGGATTTTGTAGAAAAATTTTCTAACGAGATCCGACTGCTTAAACTTACGTGAAAGTGGATTTCAAACCGGTACATGTATATTATGTGGACAATAAGATCCCAAGTTTAAGAATCGTTGGTGCACCAAATTTCCCGTTAACTACTTAATTTGGCAAGCAATATGTTGGTGTGTCCAGAAATAACTCCCTCTCGTGACAACAGGCACAATCGATACGGATATCGGATACATGCGTTAAGAAGCGCTTTAAGAAGTGCCTTTTTCCATTCTTTGGAAAGCAGGATGCATTAGTTTTCTTTTGCCTGGATTTAGCAACTTGCCACTATGACAGAAAAGGGCGAGATTTCTACGATGTCCAATGCATACGCGTAGTACCCAAGGAAGCAAATCCTCAAAATTTCCGGGAACTAAGACCAATTGAAATATATAGGGCTAATATTACATGTAAAAAAGAACAAAAAAGAAAAAACTGCTTTAGAACTTTTAAGAGGCAGTATATATATATTTTCTGACTCAGCCTTAGTTACTCAGGGGCCTTCCAATAGTATACAAGAGGGTTCCGGCAGACGCATTAGATAAACTGCTTAACTCTAGATGTATTTTAAGTTGTGTTCTTTTGTGTACCTTGTTCTCGAGCTCCCATATTCTGAAGAGAACACATTTTCTTGTGGATTGAAGCGAACTGTTTGTACTGTTCGCTTAATTTATAAATCTTCTATGAAAATTTGGCATTCTTTTGTGTATCTTTCCTGTTCTGCGGACAAAAAAGAAGACAGCTATAATTTATAAAAAGTACCAATTCTGCTGGCCAAAACACTAAAGGTTAAGTTATATAATAGCTGAATGTGGGTTACTAGCAGACCAGGAGAAAATTTTGACATCGTTTGCTCGGTTATCAATACTCTCGACGATAGCAGTAAGGGGTTTAATTGACAATAGCTGATTGATTTACAACTTGTTGCTTTATTGCTTACGTGACTAATATAAATGTATATTGCTTATTTTAAGTCTTATCATAACTAAATCTAGCTGGGAAGTACGAAGGGATATTATTCCGTTATATACGCGCTGACTAGTGCATTCCTTTGTACACGTTCCACCATTATTTTTCCGTTTTTCTCGTTCTGCCGAAACTAGGATAACTTTCCTTCATTGCGCACGTTCCGACTAAAGGCCTTCGTTTTAACATACGTGCAACAAATACTTATGTAGCTTTCAATTTTGACCTATAGGCGACATTTGAATAAAAGACTGATAGTCTTCGTTTCCCGGACAATCCAGTTCAACTCAAATTATTAGGATCGGCTGGTAAGGTAAGAGGTTGAAGGTCATCTGATGAATCTTTCATCTGAAACCTTTGTGTTCCACACATGTTTCTCTATGCAAGAAAGTTGTTACGTATTTTGAATATCGATAATCCGAAAAATATGTCGCAAACTCGCCGACAGGATAACAGCCTAATATCGAGTTTGACTTGTCAATAATTCTCATGTATAGACATTCATTGTTACATCCTTAATAGCCTCAGTGTAACTTCACCTATTAGTTTTATAATACTTCCACTCATCCATCTTTATATAGGTTATATTGATGTACTGCGAGCTCAAAAGTTATAACACGGTGCTGAGTGTGAAGACCGGAGATGGCATCAACATTGTGGCCTAAGAACGCTGTTCATTTGTCACACTTGCTCTATGATTGCTTCATTGATCTCTAAAAATTTCAAACAGAATTGCTAAATCACAATCAGACTTATCAGATTTTCGTATTCCAAGACCTTCCGGGTTCGAGCTTCAAACTCAGCAAGTTTATTAATGACTTTCATTTCATCTAATTGTCAGCGAACCTTGTTAGTACCCATAGTTTGTTGCGGTATCGATATCCACAGTCTCTCGACTGCCACCGCCCGCTTTTGTCAGATTTAGGGCTCTGGTTGGTAATGATTGAAGGTATCCTGTTGTACTCCAACTGATTTCACTATGTGATAAAAAGAATATTAAATTGTCATACTATTGGGATACAATTATTCGTCCGGGATGTAGCGTTGCGAATGAAAAAGTCATAGTATACCGTCCGATTTTGATATCGATAATTGATCTCGTACAACTAATCAGTGAACCGACCATTAGCTGCTCTAATAGTTGTGGGTGTGGATGTTGGAGGCTGCGATTTATATGAAATAGTATGCCGGCTGAAACTTTTTTTATAAACAGTTGACATCATAGTGAGTTGAAAAAACTCGTCAGCTACATCGCGGAGGGTGGATTATGGGCCAGCTGCTCGAATGAACTTGTAAAAAAGAATACGTAAAATAAAGTAATAGTAATAGCATAAGAACGCGGCGACGTAGAGAACTGATATTTGGTACATGGCGTTTTCATTTCGATAGTATATGACATTTCGAAAATGGACTAAATCGGGCAAACCTTTCTTTGTGTTGCCATATAAAAATCTTGGTTTTTTACGAATACTGTAAAAACAAATAGTCCTAGACGTTTTTACTATACTGAAAAGTTCGTCAGAATATTAAATAATAATAATAATAATTTTTGCTGTCCGACGAACCATTCTAGAAACATACGCGAAAAACCACCTCAAAAATCAAACTTGCACAGAAGGATGACCGTACGGAATTTCATATGGGCATTCATGTAGGGTATCGTAGGAATTGGTCTTAGTACAATTCTAGTTTTTTTACTTCTTCATATAACATTGTAATATTGACGAATCTTTGGGAATTCCCGGAACCAATATGCATCGTAATTTTTAAATTGTTCTGAAGGGCACTTATATTGCCGAGCATTATGATACAAATATTCATGTCTGGCCATGTCTTATGATACCCTAGATAAATGCCCGTATTTAATTTCGTATGGTGACCAATCTGTGAAAGTTTGAATGTTGAAGTAGTTTTTCGCATATATTTCTAGAAGGGTTCACCGGTCAGCAAAAATGATTATAACTAATTTCATAGGATTTGATATCTGAATCAGTTTTTAATGCAATAAAACATATAGGACTGCTCCTTTTCACGGTATACATAAAAGGCCAACATTTTTATATGGCAACATCAAGAAGATGTTGCCCGATTTAGTCTATTTTAGAAATTTCATTTATTATTGCTATGAAAACACCATGTACCGAATTTGAGCACTCTACGTCGACGCGTTCTCAGGCTACTACTATTAGTTTATTTTACGTGTTTCCTTTTTTACAAGCACACGCGAACAGCTGACGCATAATCCACCGTCCGCGATGCAGCTGAGGAGTTTTTTCTTTAACTCACTATGATGTCAACTATTTATGGAAAAAGTTTCAGCCGACATAGTATTACTTAACAAATTTTTCTTACCACTTTCGTAGACTCCCACACCCACCATGGGTGCGTCATGACACTTGGTTCACCTGTTAGTCATACCAGGATCTATCGAAAAGATAATCGATCGGCATGAAAACACTACCTGAAACGCAACGCTACCTCTCGGACTATATCAATGTAGGCTGTATGCTGTATCTACTTAGAGAACCTTTTTCGGTTCAGTCTATCAATCTACAAATAATCTGGTGATCAGATATTGTGATGCTTTCTTTAAATTAATTGCGAAATAAGCACGCATTTTCAAGGACAAGAAATAATTTCGTCCATATTTCTTCAAATAGGCCTCGCATTCTTTTGAAAATTATTTGGTCGAAATGAAAATTGAAGACGTGGTAGCAAATTTTGCATTATCTCTCTGACAATATCCGGACTGTGCTTGAAAATGCGAACGATTGTTTATTTATGCGCTAATATTGTTTGGTACGATCTGGCTGTTATTTTAATGCTTTGGAAATTCAGCTGTGTCGTATCAGACCATAACACCACATTCATTCCTGTGATGTCGTGTTAAAACTCTTTCTTCATTTCTCAAATCACCAAAATAATCGTTGAGGCCATCTATATTACATTTTGTTCGTTGGAGAAAACGGCGTAATGCCACTTTTCCATGCCAAATGCTCATATGCTACTTGTGTCCTTTTCATTTTGTACGCTGCACTTAATGGTGTTTTTCACCTTTCGTAAGAATTACTTGCTTGTACTGTTGTGGTTTGAATCCTAGAGTTCACCCTCAACATTTTTTTTCATAGTTATCACCATTTTATATATATGTATTTATGAGCAACTTTTGCCAATTTGATAATTGCATAATCACAAACAAAAATTTTCATGACAATAACTACATAAGAGATGTCAAGCAAAATAATTTCTGAGTTTGTTGTCTCTGAGCAAATGATGTCAAAAATTTATTCGTAGTGTTTGACTGTCAATTCCTGAAAACTATTAAGTTTCACAATTTTAAATTTTATTACCAACATTTTCGCAATGTCAGTACTGTAGTAAATATCAGCAGGCTAACTTATCTACGCGATAAGTTTTTTTTTTTTTTTTTTTATTTGCGTTTGCAGTAGCTAGCCAAGTGTCTTAAATAAAATGTTAAAAGTTTATTTATAGCAGACTTGAATATCTTAAACCAAATATATATGTACATATATTCAACAGCTGTAAAAAAAGAACACATATATAACATTCCATTCCGGCAAAAACAATTGTCGTTGGTAAACTAAAACGCATGCTTTACCCCCTCCCCCGCAAGCTCTAAAACGCATACTTCAGCGCCGACACCCCCCCCCCCCCCTCCCTCACCAGCCAGGCAACCTTGTATAAACAGAAGGATAAAACTCACGAAAGTTTTTAAAAATAAAAAAAAGTCTCTACAGAACAAAAATCTTTCAAGGAAAAAGTTTGTCAAGAACTGCAAAAGAGCTTCCCTTTCTCTGTAAGTCTTCGGCCTGAGTCCATTTATTTTATAATTTCACGTGGAACAAAAGTCCTAACAAAAGTACAAATTATTTCAAGTTCCTCCATAAAAGCTAAACTCATTTCTGTTGGCTTACCTACTCTTCTGAGGACAATAATTTTGCAGGTAGGATCTTTGGAGGATTGTTTGCAATGCGACAGATCTTATTTAGTTGCACAAAATCCAACTAAATCCACGCCGTTATTGCTACCAAGTGTAAAGAGAGAACAGAATTAATTTAAGTATAAAAACGTGAAATTTAATTTAATCGGAGGCAATTGTGAATTAAGTTCCATTTACTGTTTTCTGTCTTGGGTGGGCATTGAAATTTTTTTAGTACACAATAAAATAATTATAAAATAATATTGTGAGATTTTGAGAAGTCTATTTATATACTTCAGCAAACTAATTAATTAACTGTTTAAAAAAAATGATGATTTTGATGGCGATACAAGGGTCATATGTGAACCATTTCTTTGAGGGTTTTTAGAATATCCGACATTATTATTATATATAATGTATTAACTAGATATTAAACAATTTTTATACTGGGCTCAAGAAAACCGAAGTTCACAAGTCCTCGAAGCATTCGCAGCTAGAGCTGACTAACAGTATTTGCACATACAAAGTGCACGAAACGTGGTCCTAATTGAACTAAACTTTTGATAATAAATTTAAGGCGTTCAGATACTGTATACCTATCTTTGCAAGTATTACTGAGTACAAATGACACATTACTCTTACTCTTCAGTTACAAAAATGTCGGATGTAACAGTTTAATGTTATATATCTCTGATCGGAGAGCTTTGACAATAGTCCGTGAGCTAGCAACATCACGAAAAAAAGAACTTTAGTTTGGCTGATTCGTTGCTATATCCCCTCTTTCACCAGCTGAATAGGAATGCGGCCCATCTGGCTGTTGAGAGGGGTTTCGTTTACCTGTGCGCATTCCGTACTACAGGTAAAAAAAGCAGTTTTCAAAATGATTTTAGTCCGACTTTTGTTTTTTTCATCTGTTTTAATAAACATCGGACAATATAAATCCGCTATTCCGCTATTTCGTTAAAAAATAAAAATTGGAAAAAAAATTATGTTATTGTAACTGTAATTTTTATACTAGCTGGTTGAATTATCGAACCACAAAAAATTGATTTTCCAGGCGATAATTTGGTTGATTATCTATAGCCAGATCGATTCGAGTGTGATAGGGAATGGGCCATCGCACACGAGTATTCTTGATGCAAGCCGGTTTTCTAGGGATGAGGTAAAAATCGCGAACAAATATCTCTCCAAAATGTACAGATACTACTTTGCTTCTTTTACCTCTTCCCAAGCAAACCTGCTTTCAAGCGAGTAAATGTAGCTATTCATAATTATGCATTGAAATGTTAAACAGAAAAATTTGGAAAAGCTTTGAAAATAAATTATATCTCAACTGAAAGCATGTTTTACACCATCAATCAAAGGTAGTGAACGTAAACGTCGAGATGAATCGGCTAGCCAGTTTTCAATCGGACCAAATCAAATTCGTCCTCATAATTTCACTGCTCAGCTGAAAAATGTTCAGTTCAAGAAAGTATTAGTTAAATTTTGTATCAACCACTGGTGATATGGCGTCTTATATTTAAAATTCTACAAATGCTTCTCTTTGAAAATAATAAA
Source organism: Dioctria linearis (assembly GCA_963930735.1). Taxonomy (NCBI): domain Eukaryota; kingdom Metazoa; phylum Arthropoda; class Insecta; order Diptera; family Asilidae; genus Dioctria; species Dioctria linearis. The sequence continues at coordinate 78,635,444 of OZ005740.1, forward strand.
TTCATTATAGCAATGGAAGAATCAATATCATGTCAAGAACATGAAGTTGCAGATTCTAGGATTATCTACCATATTTGCCAAATTGATATCGACGCTGAAGTTGTAATAAAATGCTCTGATTCTGATGTTCTCATTATACTCCTTGATAACATGAACAATTTTAGGGCTTCCTAAAAACTTTGGATCAATATGATCGTGGCTAATCATGAACGCTACAGCAACGTCAATGAACTGTACAAAACTCTGGGTCCTTCCGTGCATATCTAGAGCTTTACCAGGCTTCCACACCATGACAGGTTGTGATTACACTCCAGGTTTTTTCCGCAATGGGAAATTAAGGCATTTCAAATTACTAGAAGAATCGGAAGATTAGCAGCTTGCATTCCAAAATAACGCCACCGAAGAATTACTGAAGAATTACTGACGAGTGCATTTGTCACCTTGGAAAGATTTGTTTGTCATATATATGGAGTTCGGCAGAATAGCAACGTCAACGATGTCAGATTTGCATTATTTTCTAATACGTATCAGTCAAAAAATATCAGTGAAAGTTTTGGGAAAAGGGCAGAAATTTCGAACAATCAAGCTTACCACCCTGCAGAGCTGAATTATGGCAGAATTTATTGAGAGTCCAAAACGTGACCTCATTTTGGAGAAATGATCACTCTAAATCTACCTCATCTACAGAAGTCAAAGTATTTAAAATAAAATTTGTCATTTTTTATCTTCCAAATAATTGCTTGTAATAATTTTCGCATGGAAATATATCCAAGTCCCAATGCAATAGTAGAGCTGTATCATAGTGGATTTTTTTTCCAGTATTTTATCAAGAATATCCTCAAATCGGAGCCAAATAACTCAACTTTGCCCAGAAGCTTTTCTGTAGCTCCTGAAATTCTCTACAAAAGAAAAGAATAACACAAAATTGTGCCATCCCTGCTGAGTTCATAAAATATTCTCAAAATATCATCGTGAGAAAAAAACCTACTTTACCACGCTCATATCGGTCCGGTTCCTACTGAGCAACCGAATTATCGCCTGGCAAATTAATTTCATGTGATTCGATAATTAAACTAGCGTGTATAAAAATTCCAGCCGTAATAAAATAATTTGTTTTTTTTTTTAATTTTTAACCAAAAAAAAAGACGCGTGGCACGGCGGTAGCAACGAGGAAATTGTCTGGGAATAGTGAATTTATATTGTCGGATGTTTATGAAAATAGATGAAAAAAACTGCTTTTTTTACCTGTTGAACGGAATGCTCACAGGTAAACGCAACACCTCTCACCAGCCAGATGGGGCGCATGACTATTGTTATACTGTAAGGAAAGACATATCAAGACATATCAAAGAACTAGCCGAACTAAAGAACTAACCGAACTAACAGGGGCAGCAGAACTGACTTTGTCTGTCAATTTTACTGACTACAAATGGTTTCAGTTCGATCAGCTGACTAGTCAGTTGCAAACATTCCTATTTTGCATGCATCTAATGATTTATTTCTTATTCAAACTCCTTTGCGTCATTTTCGCTCAAAAATAAAAATCATGATGTGTGTATATTTAATTTTGTTCAGTCGTTTTCCACTCAAAAGAGAGAAGATCAGAAATATTAAAACAAAACTAAACTAAAAATCGAATAATAAAATATGTAATTAAAACAAAAATTGATGTGCGCTTAAAAGTGAAAAATATCAAATTGCAGAAAACTCTAGCCCTGCCTTACTATAGAAAAAAAAAACAGAATTTCTTGCTAGACATATAAGAAGTAAAGTTACGTTATCACGAACTTACAATTATCACGATGAAGATCTGTTTTACTAAAAATACTGGTGCGTTAGCAGGGGCGGATTTGATCACTTGGCCGCCCTAGGCCTATGGAAGATTGCCGCCCCCCTACTCCCTGTAAAACACGAAAAATTGAATGATCTATATCCAGTGAAGGGACCCCAGGCTAGAATTAGCGGAGTAGGCTGCCTCATAAATCGGAGTAGATTTGAAAAAAATGGAGTAGAATTAAAAATAACACTTTCCAACGAATTATTTTATTTAAAAAAACGAAAAAGTATAAAAATGTAATGAAATACCCACAACTACAAGAAAAAATCAAAAATCATTCAAACATTTTGCCGCCCCCTAAATCTGCCGCCCTAGGCCCGGGCCTACTCGGCCTATAGGGAAATCCGCCCCTGTGCGTTAGTTGTGATGACATTCGAACAAAACTTCAATAAACTAATTTTTTCTAAAAAATATATTCCCCTAAAGCCCTGGCTGTCGCTTATTGCTACAATGGACTTAAAGTGTGTTATTTTAGTTATTAACTTGCCAAACGTACCTAACTTCCGAAAATATATAAGTAATGGAGCGGGGGCTAGTAGTAACGGGGGTAAGTGGTAACAGCTTAATTACTCAGCAGGTTTCGAATATTTTGTTTTCAATTTACACTTAATCTGCTTCTTATAGCAGGGCCTATGACGTAAGCACAGCCAGTGTGGGAAGTGCGCTGTGAGTGGTTGTGAGCAGGCACACTATTTTTGCCAGGTAACATAACAAAATTAAGTTCGTAAAGATTGATTCTAAGTTACTGCAATATCTTTTTGAAATGAGTATCTATTAATTTGTGTAGACAATATACTAAGCTATCATATGTAACTACTTTGACAATAACATAAACTTTTTTTTTCAATAAGCAAAAATGTTCAAAATTTTCTCATGGGGTTTGTTGTAACGAAACTCCGGGAACATTGTAACATGTTACAACTTGCCCCTTCATGGTTTTATGTGAATGCCTATGTTTGTCATTAGGTCTGTTTAATGAGCAGAGAAGAGCAGAAAACCGTGTTTAATGAATTCAGAACAACTGCTATAAAGTACTCCAAAGTGAACTGAACTGTGCTCAGTGAGTCTGTTCTAAAGTGAATTGGAGTAACCTAGAGCAAGATTTTCTGTTCTACCTTTTCGAAGGAGTAACTTAGAGCAGGCATTTAATAACTGCAAATTATATTAGTTGTTCTGATAACAAATCAAATAATTGCATTTTTTGTGGTAAAATAAAATCTGGACTATTCTAGTGGAATAATTTAAATAATAATTGTGTTTTTGTAAGTGAAAATAAGGTTTCATTGCTTTCCTCATGCATTAATTCAAACAATTGTTCCTTTTGGTGACACATATCAGAAAATTTGTGAGCTGCCTGCACCTTTGTGCTCTTTTTCGCTCTATTTTTAATTTGACAGTTAACCTAAGTTGAGCTGCCCTGCTCTGCTCTGCTCTTCTTTGAACTTTCTTCGAGTTCATTAAACAGACCTAATTTATAGGTAGGTACACAATAAAATTTTTTAATAGCATTATATTATTCCGTTGCTGGCCAAATGCCTTACCAAATGCCTATTACAGAAACCGTCGCACAAAAAGCTACTTCGATGCAAAGTGAAGGAGACTTGACATTTGATCTCGAAGACCCCGAATTGATACAATCTGCTCCGCAGTTGGACATAAGCGTCACTGAACCAGCTGACAAGTGAAAAATCTAGCGAACCAGTTCCAGGACCGTCAGGGGATTAAAAATAAATCAATAGATTTTTCACCCTCAAAAATCAGACCACTACCTAAAGCTCCACCTAGGAAAGAATCAAACAGAGGTGGACGCAAGCGTAAATCCGCTATATTGACTGATACTCCAGAAAAAGAAGCCTTAGAAAAAGAATTCGAAGAGAAAATGAAAATGAAACAGAAACAAGAAGATAAAGAAAAAAACAAAGGAAAAGGTAAGGGAAATGGTAAAGGAATGGCAACAGGACAATCGACCGAAAAACAAAAGATTTGTAAAGTGACGAAAAGGGTTTTGAATGACGAATCAGATTCAAATTCAGAAGAGTGGTTCTGTTTGATTTGCGGAGAAGAATACAGCAGATCTGATGGAGAAGAGTGGTTCGAATGTTTGATTTGCAAATTGCGGTCACACGTTAAATGTGTAAAAGGCGATCCTGTTTCATACGTTTGTGTGAACTGTGATTCTGATGAAGACTGAATTTAGAGAAGCCACTTGATTTAGGTATATTTTCAAACTATACAAGTTCAATGACCAAAATTTATGTTAATCTTTGAAAGTTATTTTTGTTTTTTTTTTGTTTTAAGAAATGTTATTTTGTTTAAAAGACTAAGTGACAGGAAAGATCTCTAAAAGTTAACCTTATTATAAATGCGTTAAAAGAAATATTTTTCACATTGATTTACAATAAATGCCTAAAAATCATACAAATATTTTGTTTTATTATGTTGTTACTACTTGCCCCACGCCAGTTACAACTTACCCCGAGAACGGGGTAAGTTGTAACATGCTACTACTTTCACAAAAAAAACCATTTATACAAGCATTTGTTATTAATTTAAGGCCAATTATCATCTAATTGATACCTGAATAGACGTCCTCTCATTTTAAAGTGCTTCAATATTTTGACTTCCCCATTGAAAAAACTAATAATTGTTACAACTTGTCCCCCGCTCCCCTGCATATAAAAATTAATAAATATTTTCTATATTTTAATGTAATTTTTGAAAGCGTTAAATTTTTTTTATTTAGCGTAATATAAAGCTTTTCATTGGCTAAGGGGAATTTCATGCTTTTATACCCTAATGGGGTATACATTGTTACGTACAGCCTGAGGACGTAGACGCTAGCCCGCAGAGACAGTGGGGTTCCTTTGATTAAACTAAACAGGAGTTCTTTAAACTGGTGTCAACCAAGATGGGCGCCACGTGATCTTTTCGTGGCTAGGATAGACCACGAAACCTTAAATTGAGCACTAACGTACTACAATAACAACTGCTCTTGCTTAGGCTTCTTTTAACTTTTATTCGTTATAAATCTTATGCACTGCGTAAATCGTACCCACATTAAAAAACAACTTAAGATGAATATGGCAAGCATTCAACGAGGCGTACTTAATACGGGAAACATACGTTTAACACGACTTCAATAGGTTTAATGCGGTAGATTCCAAATGCCTAATATGATGATTTTATTCGATTATTTAGCTTACTATGATAAGTCATACCGGGTTCTGGTAACGCTGGTAAACTGACAGGTCGTCTTTAATTAAAGCTCCGTAAATTTTTTCAAAAAATCAACGATTATTGGCTTATTTTGTAAAGTTTAATAAAGTAAATCTGTGCAAATAGTTATTTGTCCCAAACGAGTTTGAGTACCCAGGTCTGACTGGAAGAATTCCTGAAAATTTTCTTTGCAAGTGGAAGACTGACGCCGTTTCAGCGTCCTATCGCCATCTTGGAAACTCGCATAAAAAGTGAATAAATTGGGAAAATCCCAAAAATATCTAAAGGAAAGTATCTAAAAAATTATTGCGGACAATTAAGTGTCCATTCCTACTAAGGATAATTGAGCATCATAGACCTCCGTGCTTGTTTGTAATCAACCTTGGGATCAACGTTCGACACACTGATGAAATTCAAAGATACTCCCAGTTCGACAAAGACTGGGCGGCAAGGTATCATTTGGTAGTCACAGGCAATATCATCCTTTCAAGAGGCAGACTCACAACTTATCTATCAACACCGTCAGCATCAGCCCTACCTTGCACTTGCTAGGAACCGGGTAGAAATGTAAAAGTAAAGAGGAGTTTGGATTTCGCTGGCCTTTTTATTCTGAACGTATTCTGAACGTTGTAAATACAAACTCTCAGCGTAACAAGGACGAATGCCTGAGACAACAAAGCGGTAAATCTTAAATAAGGTTTGAATATAACACACTTAGCAATAACTCGTACATAATTTTCACTGAAATTTGTAGTTCGTAGATTAACCTATAGATATATGTATATATATTGTTATTTCAACTAATTTTCATCTTACAACATAAGAGTATATTTTCATTTTCATATTGCCACATATTTCACAGATTTGAACTTTAGTTATTATACATCCAGCCAAGCATTAAGCCCTAAGTAAGGATTGAATATAATTGCAGGGTAGTTTTGTATTCAATTTTGGCCGGAATAGAATTAATGTGTAGATCATATATATAATAACATAGATACATATATATATCTGTAATACGGACGAATTTCCAGTTTAGTACATAAGCTTGCATTTTCACATTGCCATATATTTCATTTGGTCGAACATTGAATTGCAAGGACTCTCGTATTTTGATATACTCAATCAGTAAATTTTTGATATTAGGATTGATAAGGCTCGCAAGGCGCTAAGATCGATGGCCATGTCTAGTGTGACATTTGTTTAATAGGTTTTGTACATTTGAGATTTAAGATTAAGAATAACTTTATTCAATTCGGATATCTCCAGTAGTCTGACATAACTTAATAGTTCTAATTTCAATTTTAGCAATCGGCACGGATTTTGAATTACTTTTCGCATTCTCAATTTTCGGCAGAGAATAAACAGACTCATTATACAATTAGCCGATTGAGTCATAATACTCATATACTTATTCTCCATATTCGGGAATAAGTAAGTAACACACATACAAAGGTGTTATAAGTACATTGTAATCACTATCTAGAGTGTTAACAACCTGAAATTGGCAGAGTGTTGGGAGATGTCTCCAAAGGGGAGGAAAAGCAATACTAAAGCTGCAAAACAAGATATAACACCCCGTACCTCATCAAGACAAAGCACTGTACCTAACAAATACGCGGGCATTCAATCCTCTCACGCGAATGTGAATAATTTATTATAGGTGCCTCCAAATTAACGAAACAACAGAACTCGGGTTCAAAGCAATCGTCGGACACATTAGAAAATCAAAAGGCTCAACTCCGGGACTAAGAGCACTCGCCCAGGAAACTCCAACTAAATTCAAATCTGGGACTGACAATCAGACCGAATCTGAGGCTCCGGTAGAGGAAGAGGGCTACATTTGCATTAACTGCAGCTCTGGGGCTGACCCGCCAAAAAAAACTGCCGACGAATCAAATGTAACTTGGATAGACTGCTCAGGTTGTAAAGGCTGGTCTCATTTAGCTTGTGCAAACATCACAACAGCTGATTATCTTGCATGCTATTCACAAAAGACAGTGAAATGGATATGTTCACCCTGCATTAATCATCTGAACAAACAATTAAAACCCAATAAGAATCAAAGCTCACCTAACACTTCACCTAACACTAGCACAGCTTCAGAAAGTACTGGGAAGGCACCAAAAACTCAGACTCTAACCTCTGTTGCTAAATCGGCTAAAGTTATTGAGGCTAACCCACACCTACCAATCAAACACGTACAAACGTCGTCGCTTAAACAAACACCTAAGGTGGATCCACATGCACAAGGGGAGTCAGCCTTATATGGAAACCATCATATACTAGACGACTTACGCAAGAAAATCCAGGATCTCACAGAAAAAAATGATTTCTTCACTAGCACAACAAAAGAGTCTGCAAGCACTCTTTCCAGCATCGATAGTGCTACAAGGCATCTTGAAAAGAAAGAACTCTAATTGTGAGCAATTTACCGAGTGCGTTGTTACTGGGGAAAACCAAAGAGAAACTTCTCCCCGATCTTTGCAAAAGTTTGGTTCTTGAACCTTCATTCACAAGCTGCATTGAGCTTGCTCTACCTTTCAAACCTAGGGTAGTATCACCGACCAAGCAAAATCTAAATCCCAAATCATTCATCAGACTTAACAACGACGAAGATTGCAAAAGCTTCTTCCAGGCTTATATTAGGAAGCTGAGCACTGCACCCCTCACACTTAGCAAAATAGTGGCTGATTGCCCAGACTCTAGAGTATATATTAACGAAGATTTTAGTTCAGCAGAACTAGTGCTACTACATAGGGCACTTGACCTCAAAAGAAACGGAAAAGTGATCAACGTCTCCACTAGGAATCGAATAACATACGTGACTTATAAATCACAGGAGAATGCGGTGAATATTATCTCATCTCGCTTTTCCTCTGAACTGGCCCTACACCTGTCGGGCTCCACATCAATCGCTAACCAAACAATCAATCATGGATGAGACTCATGTCATACTATCCACACAAGGAGAGTTGTTATCAGCTCTTTCACCCACTGCATTCAACATATTGTCCTTTAATGCGAGATCAACACATAAAAATCTTCAACCGATAAGGCACTTAACAGATGATTGTAAACTGGGTGCATTAATATTATGTGAAATATGGACAAAGACGCATCACTCTTCGAAAATGGTTAAAATTCAAGGATATAAATTACACAGATTGGACAGGGCTAGGAGAAGCGGTGGGGGAGTGGCAATCTACGTATCAAGCGCACTTCAATCTCATCCAATACATCCAGTCAGCAATAACAGCTGGGAAATGATGGCTGTTCAGATCGCTGGTTTTGGTAATTATTTTGAATCAATCACATTTGCTGTGGTCTACAGATGTGCAGCAACATTCACTGACTTAGATCTGAATGATCTCTCGGATTTTCTGGATGAGGTGTTGAGTCGTTCTTCGAGAGTGCTAATAGGCGGTGATCTGAACATCAACATTGGCTAGGCAACTGTGCTCTCAGAAGCGCTTAAGGACCTTGTAAGTGAGAAAGGGCTGATCATCCTAAATAACGAACCGATCCGTCATGGCTCGAACTCGGCCACAGTCATCGATCTGCTAATGGCTCTTCCTCAATTCTGCCCGTCGTCAACAGGGCAATGTCCGGGCATCTCGGATCGCGACATCCTATTTGCATAACTGGATCTGCCACTATCAATTTCACCACTCAATAAATCTTTTCGCAACTTTAATGCTATTCAGCAGGATGCATTACAGGCGGACATAACCAGTACGGACTGGTCCCCAATTTACAACGAGCCTGATCCTGAAGCTGCTGTCATTTATTTCACTGACACCGTTTGCGAAATTTTTGAAAGACAAGTTCCGCTGAAGACAATTCGAATACACTCAACAAGCGAACTAATATACAATTCACCTGAAGTTCTTCTGGCCTGTCAAATTCGCGACATTGCGTACAGACAATGGAAATGGAATAAAACATACGATAGCTATAGATTCTTTCATAAACATAGGAGACTGGCTGATTACTTGATTAGGGCAAGGAACGCTATAAACTGGAAGAAGGTGAATGAGATTGGGTTGGAATCCAAAGCTAAACAAAAATCGAACTTAAATCCAAACGAGTTTGCTGACTACTTGTGTGGTGTGGCGGAACATGTGGGGCCTTTCAATACTAATCGCGACCATGCCAACAGGCCACAGTTCAGTATGAGTAATGTATCGGAGACGGAGGTTGTGAATGCCTTTCTGCGTGTCCAATCAAATGCCGTGGGATATAAAGATGCTCCCATAAAGTTCTACAAAAACAGATTATCCTATATCTTACAAGTAATTACTCATCTCATTAACAGGCTCTTAACCTGCTCGTACTTCCCAGGCAGATGGAAGGTTGGCATGATTACGCCGCTCCCCAAAACTGCTTCTCATACTAACATTCCTGAATTGCGACCAATCACCATTCTACCTGCAATATCTAAAGTTATAGAATTTATCATTGCGGACCAAATCACCAATTTCATAAGTGCAAATAGACTCCTTAACAGCAGGCAGTCAGGATTCAGACGCTTTCACTCTACCAACACGGCCCTTTTGGAAGTCACGGCTGATATTCGAGGCATGTGTGACGAGGGTCTCTCTGTCGTTCATGTGCTCCTGGATTTCAGTAGAGCGTTCGACTCAGTCCCACATGATAAGTTGGTATTGAAGCTCAGATTTCAATTTGGGTTCTCTCATACTGCCTGCAAGATGATCTACAGTTACCTGTCCGATAGGCTGTTTATGGTTAGGTCTGGGGAGAATCACTCATCACTGAGGAGGGTGAGAGCAGGCGTTCCACAAGGTGCCGTTCTTGCTCCCCTACTCTTCTCGCTTTTCATTAACGACGTCGGCGAAGTTCTGAACGGAATGTGCTTTCATATCTACGCAGACGATATACAGATCTATGCAGGTGCACGGACAGAGGAACTACAGGAAACGGTATCAAATATCAACGGGGCCCTGGATAGGGTCGTGAGCTGGGCTGTCCAAAACGAACTGGCGCTTAATCCTTCAAAAACTCAAAAAGCAATTGGCTATGCAATTAGGCCGGAGAGAAGCACACATCTGGCATCGCAGATAACATCAATAACACTAATGGGTCATAATATTCCTCTCGCAACAAAGGCCGTTAGAAATCTTGGTCTACTCATGGACTCCAATCTCACATGGAAAGAACAGATTAACATTATGTGCGCCCGAGTGTATCATGGGCTGCGATCCCTCTATGCAGCTCCTCCGCATTTAGATGAGACAACTAGGCTAAGGCTGTTCACTGCCGTAATTTTGCCACACTTCCTTTATGGGTATGTCACCTTATACCCTATTTCGCAGACCGGGTTAAAGAAATTATTGAGAGCACTTAGAGCATGTGCAAGATACGTGTTTAGTCTTCGAGGAAGAGCTCATGTTAGACCATTGTTGAATATTCTGATACCGGGGTCACTGCGGTGTATGTATGAGCTTAAAGCCCTAGCGTTTATACATAAGGCTAGACTTGGCCTTCTGCCCGGCTACGTATGGAATCGCTTCACTTGGAATAAGCGGGACAATAAACGGCTTATCTATCCAAGCATAAACACGCAGTTTGGTAGCAAGAGCATATTCGCACATGGTGTCACGAGCTGGAATGGATTGTCGGGTGAAATAAGGGAGATCAGCTGGCCTGGTGAGTTTATAACGAAAGCCTTAGGCGCTCTCACTTCTTAAGGAGATCCATCTTATATCCACCTGTGTTATTGTCTCAAAACCCAATATCCTAGTATCTCAATATCAAATGACTTGCTACATCTTACTGCAGCTATTGTGTGTCAGCTGTCGGACTGAGATGTGAAGTCCTGGTGCTGACCTGACTTTCTGTGGCACTCAAAAGTTCATATAATCTACCAAACACATTGTGCATAATTTATTGTTCTAGCAATACTAACGTGATACGTTATTCTATTTTTCCATTTTACTTTATTTTGCTGGATATATTTGCTCTACCGACTGCACTTCATCATACTCCTTGGTATTATATTATTTTATACTTTTTTAAGTTCTGTGTTCCAATCCCTGATCGAGCCATATGAATCTTAGTGCCATATTGGGATTAACTGTATAGGCTGTTGTATTCATGTATTGATGACTAATGATTGGTGATGTGTGATGAATGTTTATATTAGGGCTGTTATTGTTACTGATGTTGGAGTCAGTGTCTAGGCTAACATTGGCCTCAGTACAACTCCGGATAGATCATATTTAATGACTAAGTGTAGTTCAACTGTAAAATCTAGAGATTGTTATGACCATATAAGCTGTTAATTTAATTTAATTTAATTTAAACTAATTGAATCCTGTTTAAATTGATATATTGTTTCTTTTGCTATAAATCATTTAAACTAATTGATAACCCAGCGTTATACGCTGCTTTAAGCACGGGTTCAAGAAATAAATGCACTTTGACTTTGACTACGTAATTTAACAAAAAAAAAGTATATATATATATATATCTATATTCGCGCTTGAACATACGCACTACTGTAGCACAGCCAGTCAGCCATACAAAACAAAGAAAAGTAAACAATCGTTTAATAGAATGAGATACTTATCTTCACAAATAAGAAATTATCTCCCGCACATTGCCAGCCGTCTGCCTTTAAAACCTCATAGGTTCCTCTCCTGAATTAAAGAAATCGCCATAGACCGGGCCTCTCCGTTTATGATTTTGTGTTTTTTTTTATTTTCTTCTTTCTCCTTCTTTTTGATTTTTGCTTTTCTTATTTGATATTTTAACTTTTCAGCGCTTCTTCCCTTATTGCCCCTTTTTTCCTTTTTGGTTTGGCTCGTGAACTTTACCTTTTTTCGCAATAGTTATTTGTGCGTCCTATTAAATGACCCAGGCACGAGCAATCTTGACAACTCTATCACTCGAGTTTCCAAAAACGAAAGAGACGGGGTCTGTCGTTTGGCTACCTGCTGCACATGTTCTACTTTTTGGAGCGTTCCGCATCCGTTCTCTACTGGAGTCGTTCGTTGATGAGTGTGGTTAAGCCCTACAATTGTTCTGTTTGTTATTATGGAACAGTAATGGTTATGACACATGTGCATGGATTAGTTCTATTTCTTCTTGTTTTTTTTTTTATTACATCATGTTATTCTTCATTAGTTCTTATCTCTCGCGTTGATTATTAATAATTTTTGTAGTTCGTGATACTCCAGCAGAAAGACTCTTTCGTAGTACATCTGTATACATGTCCCTAAGGAGGGTTGGTTGACACAAGATGATTTCGTGGCTTATTTACTTATTTGTCTTTCTAATTTTTTTCTTTTTATTTGGTTGTCTATAATTTTTAGTGCACTAGGATTATTTTGTTCACGTCTTTTTTATTTAATTTACTTCATTAAAATTTTTTTTTATTTGGATTTTAATTCTGTTTTGTACTTTTTAGATAGTTTAGTTTAGTTAGCATGTGTGTGGTTTTTTTTGTCATTATTCAGAATTTTTTTTTCATTATTCTTAATTTTTTTTTGTCATTATTCTTAATTTTTTTTTCTTGTTATTATTTTCACTTTCCTTTTTTTTCACCATTCGAGAGGTCCGGACTATTTCAGCAGATCAATGTTATTTACGAAGAAATGGTGTGGATTGCAGACCGGCCGATAATGGCAGGAGATTAGGGACTAACCGCCCGGTCCTTACGTTTCCTGCACGGCTATGCTCTCAGCAGTATGTAGTTGCACATGACAGAATATTAATACTATTGCTATTCTAACTTGATTATTTCAAACACAACTACTACCTTATGGTCACTAATGCTAGTGTTATTCTAAACACAAATCATTTATTCTATATATAACTACCCTGCGCGGCTTGTTCAAGAGTGGAGTAGAATAACTGTTTTCTTCTTAAGGAGATTTCACCGAACGGATGTTGTGAGTTACAACGAAACTGCGAACCGCGGACAATTGTTCTACTCACTTTTGAACCAGCGATGCCTATGGATTACTAAATTACTTTGTTGATGTTGATCCCACGACGAATATTTTCTAGCGGACGCTTTTCGAAAGGAAAAGATATTGTGGACTCCCGATAAAATACAGAGTTGAGGCTGTGCTGTGTTCAGCTTGATACCACGACGGATATTTTCTAGCGGACGCTTTTCGAAAGGAACAGATATTGTGGACTCCCGATAAAATACAGAGATGAGGCTGTGCTGTGTTGAGCATCATCCCACTACGGAAATTTTCTAGTGTTGAGACTGTGTTCCACGAATTGTTTCGGTCCTTTCTGTGATTCTGAAATAGAAATTGAGGCAGCATCAAAACCATAAGAATTTTCAAGACACCACTACATGATTGGCACCATCACCTTCGAAATTTAGCCCGTAACAACATGTCATCTCGTTTGTAACTATACAAAAAATACTATAGTAGGGCAAAATGGGTTGGATATTCACCCATAATATTTGAAGATTCTTTGATCTTTACATGTCCGTCCGTCTGTCTGTCCTGCCCATCTCTTCGTCCGTCTTCACCATAACTCGAGAAAGCTTTTGAAAGAATTGTAGATTCAAGTTCGACAATGGTAAGAAACAGGTAACTACTTCTTAGGGTTGCCATAAAAAACTTTGTGTTTTCACTAAATTTGGATACGCCTGAGAATGTGTTAAATAAAGTAACCCCTTCATGGTGTTGCCATGCCAAAATTACGATATTTTACGTATAGTATTTACTTTGTACTGAAAAGTTCTTCAGAATGTAAAAACATATGAAATTGTAAGCTTTTTTTCTGACCCACGAACCTTTCAAGAAATAGATGAAACGTTCATTCCCCCAACCAAACACATAATACCTATACTTTCAAAAAACACAAATGTAAATAATTTTGTATCAGATCCCTCACCAATTTCAATAATATCTTTTGAGGAATTAAAATTTCAGAAAATACGCTCTACTAGAGTTAAAACTTCCGGAAGCTCGTCTAAAAAGTTATGTACCCAACATTTGAATTAGAGATATCTAGCTTAAAAGACAAAAACCCAACATGCGACGAAACCATACAATTTAAGACGAAAAATGAATATTTCCAGTTGAAATGAATTGAAAATTTTTAACGAGAATTAACTCTCATAATTTTTGTTTCACATAATTGTTAAATATATTATTTTATATTTTATTCCAATAACTTTCAATAAAGTACTAAAATTTGCGTTATCCACTATATCTACGCCATATCTTTCTAAAATGGTCACAATCTAAAGTAATGATTTAAAATAAATTAAACTTTTACCATTATTTGATAGTTTGTCCGTCCTAATGGTTACTATAAAGCCTCGTTTCCACTTATGCAAATTTTCTTACCCGACAAGTTTTGAGACAAGTTGGGAACGCTCATTTGTTGTGTTGGCTAAACTATTGGAAGGCAATGGAGTAGAATGTGAGGAGTTAAGCCAACAAGTTCGCGAGAATTTATTTAAATGGAAACACCTGTAAGTTTAAGCTAACATGGCGGCTCCCAACAAGTACACAACATGTTGCCGAACAAGTTGGCACAATTTATATAAGTGGAAAAGAGGCTTAACAAAAACAGTAAAAGTAGCAAAACAAAGAAGCCAAACTCAATTATTCAAATAAAACAGATTCGTTTATAAGTTTGAGCGCCATCTACCGCTGTTTAGTAAACTTAGAAGGAAAGGTTTCTTATAAATTAATTTTAAATTGAAGAAAGCTGCCTGTGTAGAAACCAAGGTCACTCTTTACACAACTACAACATCACCTGCAGCAATAGAGGCTGTGATGAGGAAATTACCATGTTCGATTTCAACACAACAATGACCCAATATCTTTGAAAACCCTCCTAACACCACAAATTAGTAAATATAGAGAAGAAGAACATATAGCATACAAACGAAAACCTTATCTACATTTCTGGTAACCAATTTAGTTAGTTACGACGAAAATTGTAGCTAAGAAATGTTCCTAATGTTCAAACATACACCCAAGTTTCAATCTTTTACCAGAGCAATGCAATGCCAATATAAAATCAACGATGCTTTGATCTGATGTAGGGAAGCCCTCAATTTTTTCTTAGACATTTTTTGGACTTTTTTTCTGAGAACTTATACGCATTTTTGAAGGCCGACAGCAATATTTATTAGATTTGTTTTTTATATAATTTACAGAAAATGTTTCGGTAGAATTTTTATTCAGTTTGTTTTGGATTTATTTTCAGATACAATACTTTCATTTGTGCCTTTGTCGGCCTCCAATTGCCAATAAGCATTCATTTCTTCAGCCTCCAATAATGCATAAAACTTCTAAAATATGATTTCCATCATTCCATCATTTCAGTCACTTCCTGGGATTGAAATCAAAACATCGCTTTTGTGCAGTAAAAAGAACATTCCAAGTGTTGTCTTGTAAATGTTCCTGACACACGCGTGAATATGGTGAAACCACTGACTTATATAACAATGGACTGAGCGATTTGCTATTTCATGTGGCACAAAAAATATTGTGTTTCTGTATATCACCGTTAGAGCATCCTTTAAAACGATTACATAAAAAACATGTAAAACTCAACCAATCAGATGAAATTTTACACCCGTAATTCGAATTTAATTCAAAAAATATATTGTTTTGTGTCCAAGTGATATTATAATCGCTTATAAGGAATTTTAAACTCATTCCGACTTTAATTTTCAAAAGTTATTCTTAACTGAATCTTGCTTATGGGCAAGAGAGACGGAGCATGGTAAACACTATATTTACCTTATTCCATCTAAGGTGATTGCATCTGTAGCCAACATAAAAACATCAAATGGCATAAGGAAACGTTCCAGAATGCAATATTTTGTGTTGGTAGCTCCAACTCTGCCATAGGGCGAAAGAGAGAACTATAAAGCTTGTGCCATGCTTTCCTATAGGAAAATGACAATACGCTCAGTCCATTGTTATAAGTCAGTGGGTGAAACATATTAATTGTGGTTTATTAACAATTGTACTTTTAGACTTTTAGTTATTCGAAGACGAGTATTGTATTCTACCATCATGTACCAAACAAGAATTCGACGTGTTTGGTGATCGACAATAACAAGGCAGACGAAAAGTCACGTTTTGTTCTTCATTTGACTACCGGTTGTCTTCTGCTTCTATCTCTGCAGGGATTCCTTCCGCGGGCAAAGCTTTCACTGGAGGAAGCAGAAGCCTTCCTCGTAGCGCTATCATCCAGCAATTGTGGAAGAGATGTTCGTCATTATTGAATGTTACCTAAAATAAAATTAAAAAATTAAAATTCAAATCAATAACAAATCCATTAAAAAACTAGAGTGTAGGGTTTGCTACGCTGCGCGAGAGTGTGTGACTGCGAAGGGGTTCGCTACCATATTAGAGAAGAATGAAGAGGATTGGCCGGGAAGGGGAGAAGTTAGGCCCGGAAAAGTGGGGCACATGTCTGGTTTAAGTTTTTAATAATTTTACATATTACAGCTGGTAGATGGTGGGGGTGTAAGTGGTGGTTGTGGAAGAGGGTGGGGATGGGTTTGTGCACTTGGTCAAATGTTGTATCGTAAGAAATGTTAGGGTGAAATTATTGGGATTGAGAAAAAAGGTATACCACTGGATAGTACTCGCCGTAATCTTTAATTTGATATGCAACATGCCATACTGGAACCCCCCTCCGTCGGGGGTACCTACCTGGTATCCTAAAGTACCCCACGGGAGCAAACCTTTCTTCCATGAATTGTAGCGGGGAGTTACCTGAGCCGAACAGTAGATTCCGTTTTTCGATCGGCCGTAAGCCTACTAAGTTAATGCGGTTTCTATAATTCCCCCTTCCCCTTCCCCTCCTCTGAGGGAAACAAAACGAAATTCGGGCTTCATCTGTCGCCCCGCAATTAAGATCCGCACCCAACACCCCTAGGTTGGGTGGGGAGCACCACACCTTCGCACGATCCTGCCCCCACCCCCACCACCCCACCATCACCTTTAGATATTCGGAATGCAACATTATGCCCCCTTACTATTTGTACTATTATAATAATAAAAGAAGGGTACTTGCCTCACGTGGAATTACAGCTTGAATGATATGTTGCACCATATGTGGATGTTCACTCTGGAGATCACGAATAAACGTGTGCCTTCTCCTACTGATTCGTTCCACAGATCGGTTACAAATAAAACATTCTCTTAACTGTGGTTGATACATTGTCGCAATTGAGTACAATTATATTCTTTACATACAGTAATATGATAGTTCAGATTAAACGCCAGGTCAACGAGTAATGAAGATACGAGAGTCCAAATAAAGCAGATACCCACGGTAAATAGTACGCCAAAACAAAAATACGTACGGTATAGACGGATCACGAATGACGCGAGACTCTTAAAAAAAACTTAAAAAAATACGTTAATTTATTTCCTCTCGAACTGATATTTTTTTTTTATTTATACATTAATGCAGGAAACTTCTTGAAGGTACTCCAAATTCTCGACAGCATTTGGTCCACACTCTGTCAATGTCCTTTCTAAGAAAAAATTTCCAGTAAATTTCTAAGAAAACAATTCCAGTAAATTTCTAAGAAAGAATTTATACGGTCGGGCATCGCCGCTTTTATATTCGAGCGAAACGTTGCAAATTTTTTAATCGACTTGCTACATGTAGCTGATTTCTGGTTTTGAATTTTCCTATTGGATTCGTTATCTTTATCTGTATATTTACTATTTGTGCTAAATAACTCCTTACACAAAATGTAACCATTTTATTGTATCTTGCGCCATTTTTTAACTTGAATTGATTTAAAAAATGCAGTAGGCCACCTTTTGTGTGCAGACTTTCAAGTCATTTTCGTTGAATATGTTTAAGAGAAAGTGCAAGTGTGCCAGCTTCCATCCGCAAAACTGCAGTTGAGGACGTGTTTTACCATAAAAATAATGGTTAATTTGGAAAGAGATAAAATTTTCAGATTTTCAAATTTAAAGCACTGGAGGTCCGGAGTGAGAATAGAATGATATATCGAAGATACTCTTGGGGAATCTACGACTATTATTTTGGAAGTCAGAAGTTGTGCAATATAAAATGGTGGCGAAATCTTCATTACCCTGTATCTCCGAATCTATTTCAGTTAGTCACTCCCCTGCAATATAATTTCATATTTGTGTGGATGAGTAGGTACTTTAGTTTTTTTTTTTTTAAATATTGCCATTTAAATGTAAAGTATACCATGCATATTTACATAAATTTAAAAGTAATTGTTTTCCACTACTATTTAGTATTATTCGGACTTTAATATATCCATGTATATACATACCTACAAGCTGCTCCGCCGGTTAAATCACATGCCACAACTACATCAGTGCTTATACCCGTGTAACTTCCAACTTCATTTTATCTTTTCAGCGTTCATCTAGCTACAGGATTTAAAACGGTATTTATTTTGGTTGTCGATAATTTATCTCATAATTGTGAAATTATATAGAAACCAAAAACATAATAAGTTAAAAGCCAACACAGAGCTACCAATTGTCATATCTGATTTTGTAAATCCGTTTATAGTTTAATTTTTCCCTCATTTATTTGTACTGCGTTTAACTATAAACTGTCAGTTCTCATGTCGTATATAGGCGTGAGTACACGTGTGCACTGCATATGCAGTCTATACCCAAAGTAAAAAATTACACCAAAATGGTTGAATAGGCGTATGGCGTTAATGTTTATACTGACAAATTATCCTTTTTGGAATTCAGTAATGATGCGGTGAACTCACATTAATTTCGAAAAACTCCAATTAAATTATCCCCGAAATTACCAATATGTTTATTTCTGGATGAACATATTTGATTTCTGCTGGAAGATTTATTTTTGCGTTTTTCATAAAATCTCTGCATCAATCAGATACATATATGTTGTGGGATGTGCAATAATTGTATGTTTTTCAAAATATTTTATACAGGGTTTAAAAGCACCAGCAACTTTCCATGTGTTTGCGTTATACTTGCTATGTTACTGTAGAAATTCATTTTGGAACTGCAATGC
Source organism: Dioctria linearis (assembly GCA_963930735.1). Lineage (NCBI taxonomy): Eukaryota > Metazoa > Arthropoda > Insecta > Diptera > Asilidae > Dioctria > Dioctria linearis. Next base: position 78,654,513 of record OZ005740.1, read on the forward strand.
TTGCCGCTGCTATTTGAAATTTCACTCCTGTGCTTGCTGTTCTATAGCAAGCTCATTTTGTCATTGCTGTTGCTACAGCATGCTGTAGAAAGCAATGATAGCATTGTCGATTGCTGTAATACAACAAAAATCGAAATTTGAAAGCACCAGTATGTACTGTACTGAGGCTGACAGGAGGTGCTTGGGCCGCTAACAATTTTTATGAGCGTAGACGCGTAGATGAGCAATGAGTATTAATTTCTTCTTCTTAGAAATTTACAGAAAATTTTTCGACATAATTTGTATCACCTTAGGGTTATTTTCAGATACAATACTTTCGTGTCTGCCGTTTTCGGCCTCCAAAAATTAATAAAAGTCATAAAGAAAAAAATGAGGTCTTCCCCTTCAGGTGTCGATTTTCCCTTCAGGTGTTGATTTTATATTTTGTTTTATTAGAGCAATCGACAGTGGAGCAACAGCAATGGCAAAATGAACTTGCAATAGCACAGCAAGCCCAGCCGTGAAATTTCATATAGCAGGATCAAGCCTATCAGTTTCAAAATGAATTTCTGCGATAACATAGCAAGTAAAGCATGGTATTGCTTTCAAACCCTGATTTCATATTACTAATATTCAAAGGACCAAACAAACAGAACAGTGCTGTCTGGCCATCCATATATTCGTTGGCAAGAAATTATTCAACCTCAATTGGAAAAATTAAACCTTCACCATATCTTAGCGTTGTAAATTTCGTTCGTGATGATATCAAGCTTCGTTTTCTTGAGATAAGAAAACACGTGTGAAACATGTGAACAATGTGTGTTTATGTGTGTGTGTGTGTAATCGAAAACCTCAACTACTCAGGAATGGCATCTCCACCACATCATATTTGCATCATGGGGCATGATTATAGACACGTTTTCGTAAATTTCTCAACATACAATATTCGAAAGTCATAACATAATTATGCGAATTGGTAAGCGTGCTTACAATCGTTAAGAGCTTACTTGTTGAGTTATAGATTGCACACAAAAATGGTTCTTCTTGGGTACTGACATCGTTACCCAACTTTACTAGGCTTCCACCGTGTTCAACCAACAGAAGCCAAAAACACCCATGGTATATGGGTGGTTGTGTACATCAATTCAAGGAAAGAATTGTTCATGAGGTGGTCCGTCTCCCACCCTTCGAAGTCATAACAAATTTCACATATCTTTAAAAATAGCACACTTTTTACTCCGGACTGAAAATACATTCGCCAAATTAGTTTTTTGACAGTCCACATTATTCTACACAATTTTTGATGTATAATCTTGTTATCGTGTGACCAAATTTCTAAATTTGAGGTTAATTGCCAAGAGATCTACTTTTCTTATATACAATTCTCTTTCCACATTTCGACAGTGTCATGTCGGTCATAATTAAAATCTTATAAAGCATAATGACGTGTCGATGGAGAAGTAGGGATTAACGAGGATGCAGAGAATAGACCTACACAAGAAAATATAAAATGTTTTAATTAAAATAATTATTGAAACAACACACCTGGAAGTTGCATTAATAGTTATTGCTTATTACTGCCATGAGTGATGTATTAGTACGAGGAAAACTAAGTGCATAGTTAAGCGTAGATAATCTGGTTTATTTCTTTGTAAAACTCACAAAAAATTCTATATGTTCACAGTACGAATTATTGCCTATACTTTTATATTGTTGATAAATCATAAGTAAATGTTGCCTAAACTCTTAAAACGCTTCTTCTGGCTAAACTTATAGTGACTCTGTGAAGTTATTCCTATGAAGGCTAACATGATTTCACAAAGTTTTTACAATATAAACCCATATGAGAAAATGCATCCGAGTTAGTTCAGGTGACCGTAATAGCAAGGTTATAGATTCACCAGGTTCAACACATCGGCCGAAAATTTTAGATCAGGGGCCGGATTCTGTTAAGCAAGGTGTAGTGATAATGTTAAAATGAGAACGACAATAAACTAAGTTCACATTCGATTTAATTTAAGTTCTTTGATTTTTGGCTATGCAGTCTATGCGTTAACTAAATTAAAAATTAAGATCGTGAGATATACTAAATTACACAAATTTAACAAACAAGCAAAGATTAGTCGCATGTATGCCCATGCAAACCCAAGATGGGAAGGTGAAGTACAACTCGAATGAACTAACTGTAGACTAAAATTTAGCTACTGAATTCAAACTTAATTATTTATTTTATCGATCTATTTAAAATTACAAATTTAATAAAACAAGCGAAAATTAGTGCGCATGTATGCCCAAGCAAACCCGAATTGGAAGGTGAAGGACAACTCGCATGAACTAACTGTACACTGATGAATTACTATAATTCTATTTGAGAATAATATTATTCTACGATTAAATCTTTAAACTGATTAATGAAATTTATTGATAGAAGGCAAATAATAAATAAATTCACAAAATGATCTACCACCAATTTCCTTAATTATTTAGAAAAAATGAAAAATTTCAATCAAAATACCACAATCCTTTCACAATTTTTCCTCCACCTGCTATTGCATACAAACATTTTTCCTTCACCTGCTATTGCATACACACTTGCGCATATTATGAGCAGATTGCAAGTCCAATTCACAATTTTGCCAAGGTAAAAATAAAACACAAAATTTGGATCGCACGAAGTAAACTCTGGAACTGCAGAAAAAACAAGACAGTGATTCATTAAAGTGCACTTCCTTATATAGGGCCTGAACAACCATTTTTCTGTGGAAACCCATCACCATAATGCGAAATTCTCCAAGGAAATGATCCTTCGTTGGCTACAATTGCGTCCACTCGATGCGGAATTTTGTCTTTTATTATCTTGCAATAAAATATTATAAACATTTATTATTTTCTCTGTATGCTGACAAATTATCTAAAATTTGCTATAATATGGCGCTGACTAAGTTTTGGCATCCATGTTGAATAAATTTAGTGTGGAACGTAATTTTTTGTTTATCTCGTTCCCACTTGCCATCTCTTTTCTTCTCATTATGCACATAAGAAATTATAAAATCTTCAATATCTTTTAACGAAGATATTTTTCCACTTTTTAAACGCTGCCATTGTGTTCCTCGCTTAAAAACACCACAATTTGATATATGATATGTTAGCAGTACATGAAAGTCACACATCCGCCGTTTTGTATTCGTTTTGCGCCGTCAAAGTTTTCGCGAGTGTTTTTTAGTATTTTTTTTTTGTATTACTAAAGGTGTTTCAGGTACTCATGTACATTAAACTTGCTCAGTAATGTTGTGCAGGTAAATTTATACAATTATTGAATAATAAGAAATCATAATTCCCAAGTTTTCTTGCAGTGGAATTCAGCTCTCAGCAACTGTCAAAAGGTGAAAATTATGCTAATTTCAGCTGAAATGCTCGACAGGAACTTATTAATGTTAATGTTTAAAGTAGGGGCGACTAGGCCTTCAGGACCTTGCGGAAAGTGGTTAGGCACACTCGAGTGTTTTGGCGAGCTCGATTATTGCTTTTGGTGTTAGATTGGCGACATTATCTTGAGAGATAATTGCTCTTCCAGTGGTTTGCAGCCTTAGACCTGCAAGTTCTGGGCACTCACATATGACGTGCAGAGAGGTTTCGTCATCCTCTTCGCACAGTCGACACAGTTCGTTGAAAGATTTCCCTATCTTCTTCAGGAAGTGACGGAAGGGGCCATGAGCAATGACTGTGTTAGCAAATAGTCTGAGCGGCTGTCTGCTTAGTCCAATAAGTTGGCGCGTCTGGAAATGAGAGGGGTTGAAGAGTTTCTTTGCCTGCCTCATACCGGGCGCGCTACGCCAAAGCCAGTTGCCTGTTTTCCCACCTAAACAGTTCCCCCCTACAGTGGATTTTTGGTGGGCCAAATGTCGGGTAGGGACCAGTATACGGATATTCAGCTCCGGTTTTACCTAGTTCGTCCGCTTTTTCATTACCGTCCACTCCTTCATGTCCGGGGACGCAGACCAAGGTTACTTGGTTGTCCCTAGACAGTAGCTTGAGTTTCGAGTAGCAGCTCGAGACTAATTTCGACTCAAAAACTTGAGAGGAAAGAGCTAGGAGCGCAGCTTGGCTGTCTGTGCAAATATAGATATTGGAGTTCTTGCAGCCCTTATTTAGGCTTTCCTGAGCTCCACCCTCTATAGCATAGACTTCCGCCTGACAAATGGAAGGTGAGGAACCAACAGGAATGGATAGTTCCACATATGGACCAACCACCCCTTTCCTCGTCCGAGATAGTCGGATTTGGATAGACCCTCCTCGAGGGAAACCCATCGGATCTGCCGTATGCTATGACAGAAGGCCATCCCAAGAAACAAATTTTTTATATAGTAGTAACCGGAAGGTTTCGATTACCAAATTATATAACTTGAGTTATATAGACTAGTAGTAGTAGTAGTAGGAGCGCAGCTTGGCTGTCTGAGCAAATATAGATATTGGAGTTCTTGCAGCCCTTATTTAGGCTTTCCTGAGCTCCACCCTCTATAGCATAGACTTCCGCCTGACAAATGGAAGGTGAGGAACCAAGAGGAATGGATAGTTCCACATATGGACCAACCACCCCTTTCCTCGTCCGAGATAGTCGGATTTGGATAGACCCTCCTCGAGGGAAACCCATCGGATCTGCCGTATGCTATGACAGAAGGCCATCCCAAGAAACAAATTTTTTATATAGTAGTAACCGGAAGGTTTCGATTACCAAATTATATAACTTGAGTTATATAGACTAGTACTTGAAGCCTCTTTGTAACCACTATAAACACCTTATAGAGCTTAAATGGAGGATTATATAAAAGTTACCGTGACTTGAGTTAGGTAACGTTGTATAACTAAAAGTTTTATAAAATGAGTAATAAAAATATTTTGGTTACCGTAATATTACTTCTTATATAACCCTTATATAACTTGGGTGCTCTCGATTAATTTATTTTGGTCATAGTAGCAGGTCTGTGTTTTGCTGGGAGAACCAGACCAAATCGACATCTCTTATTAGGAAACTGCTACAATTGAACCGGCAGAATTTAAGGCTCATTTAATTCTAATTAAATACTGAGAAACCAATGCGATTTGTACGTGGAAATTTGTTTTTAGTGCTATTTAGTGCAGTGGTGGTATTCTTTTATAAATTATCAACTCCAATATTCATGTACGTTGAAGGAATTCTGCGGTATCTTTTACTAAAATTATTTATATATCTTTATACATTTAGCCTTAAATTAGCCTTAAATTCCTATATACTTTTTACATCAACAATAATAAGTTTTATATGTTTTTTTGTTTGGTCCTGCTAACTTTTTCTAAAGCTAGCAGAACCGTGATTTCTGGGAAAACTCTGGGAGCCGTAAGTTTTATTTTTGGGCATTAACTTAGCCTTAAATGAGCCTTAAATATACCACTACTTCAAAATCCGTTCGCCCATTTTGGTTCTGCCAGCTTTAAGGACATCTGACATTGCGGATGCCTTTAAACTGAAAAACTTATCATAATATTCTCCACGATGCTAGGCTTCTGTTCTTTAAATACTGTAATGCACCTGTATATAGCGAGATCTTTGTGGAACTATTTCTGACGATTTTCCAAACGAAATCTTTTGCTGCTCATAACTCATAGTTGCTTTTTAATTCAATATTATAAGTAGGGACATATAGATTCAATAGAGGCTTCAAAACTTACTTTAAATATTTTACACTTATATTAGGGTCATAAGCAATAAAGCTAGAAATATTGAATTCAACCGAGTTGTTTTCGTTTGGATCCCACATTCCACTGAAGTTACTCAGCGATAAATCCGACGTTTTGCTACCGACCGAAATCATTGCCGCCCGAGCAAACGACGTCACAAATACTTAAAAAATATTCGAACTATAAAAAAACTATGATGGTATAAATATCAAATCAAAATGTCATAATAAATTATTTTAAATACAAAATTTAAATATGTAATTGAAATGGATTAATTCAAAATTCATAATTAAATTAAAATACACTTTTCATAGCCTTTTGTTTGAATTACTTGACAACTCTGGGTAAGATACTTCGGCGATACTTCTTACTAGCTATTCTAATAACGATGACGTTGACAATATGAACGTAGTCGGAAACTAGGACATCCATGTTTCAAATGTAATTAAAACATAGCAACCTCAAAGTTAATGGGATAAATGCTAATTATTCAAAGAATTTTAGCATGTGTTCCACTTTTCCTTTATGATTAAAATTTTCAAGATTTCCATAAAGCCAGATCTCACGAGCAGAATTAAGCGACCCTGTCTTCATATGGGTAAATAATTATCTTAACGGTTGCTGCGATGTACATAAGACATATGCTCCCATTACATGTTAGAAAATGTCTTTAATTGAACTTAATTTTTTGAAATTCCAAGGAAAATATAATTAAAGTGAACTGAATTTTATACAATCTTCCTTTACTCGAGAGGTACAAAAATTGTTTAAAATTCAGGGAAATCCTCTTTTAATTTTGTGGTAATATTCCGTAACATAAAATTGGTAGAATCTTAATTACTTAGCTTCTTCAAACTACGTTAACAACAGGAGAATTATCTCTGCCTCACTTGAAATTTAAATGTACATAACAGTGGGAGAGAATAATTATACGCGGGTGCTAAAAGCTAAAATTCTCAAAGCTAATCTTCGGATTTAAGGGGTTGATGCGGTAATGTCCATTATTTTCCAGTGCAAACATATTTCTACTGCGCCTTTAGACAATACGACAGAAGTTTTTAAAATGGTCTGTGCACATAGAACGACCTAAAAATTGCAATTTTTGCAGATTATAGGTTACACTTAAAAATACGTTAAACGTGCGATATACCTGCAATTCACATCTATAAGAAAGTAATTGGATCTATTTGAAACTTTCAACTCCATTAAGCTTAAAACCTCAAACAAACACTCGCACTCTTCTAGTATCCTGCCTTAGAGTACACAGAAAAAATTCATCCAAAACTCTGGACCTATCTACAGCTAGAGCACACAAAAGTATTAATGAGCGGGAGCTATTAACATAATTCCGAAAAACAGATATGAAACGAGAATTGCGCTAGCTCTTAATTTCACTTTGAATGGTCAATTTGCAGAAATTCTACACGTTATCTGCGAAAAAAGCATGGGTTTCTATGCACTAACCTAACACCAGACGTCAGCGCCAATCCAATCCAATAACTACAAGGAGTGGTATAGTCAGGTGTTATCACGCCGTAGATTTATAGAAGCGGCAGGTTTCTGTCTTTAGGGATAATCGCGGATTATTACTCCATCAATATTTAAGATGTACTGGGAGCTGGGGGGAATTTTTGTATGATACCTCTTTTGTAATGATCCCTAAAATAATTATTATTATACGACGAGCATACATACATACTTCTGTGCAAACTTCTTGAATCCAAGGAAAGCAAATTAGTGCGGCTGTGGCTATGTCAACAGTGTGTATACTCTTGAGTAATAGAAATGACAAAGACAATGTTTATGCAATATTGTTTTACTTTCTGATATTTTTTTGAAACTTATAAATCACTCCTAATTCGTATTGCAAATATGTTTTAGGTTATCCGCCAATCTCCATGGCTGCTCATATATTGAATAAAGAGCGCCTCAGGAATATTTAGATACAATTCTAAAACTTCGGCTTGAATTTGAAACTTGCAGGTATTCATGGACAGACTAAAATTATGTTTTCTACTGTAGATTGTAGAAAAGCTTAATTATTGAAAATGGATGAAATTATATTATCTTTGTGATTGCAAACAGTTATTTGGATTGAATTTCGTGAAGTAACACTCCAGGTGGAAGTTTAGACCATAAATCATGAGAAAAAAGTTAATTTATGCAAAGTGAATACATTTCACCAAAAATGTGTTCGTACACGCTAATCTCCAAAACCATCCAACCGATTTGAATGAAATTTTGTGAATTTGTATGGTTTGCTTCAGCTTGAAAAATAGTATAGTTTTGGACACAATAGTTGGCGCTGTTGTATATAACTACATTTTATTCTTTAACTCTTATTAAAAATAATTTTCTCCTTTTGAATTTCTTGGAATACAACTTATTTTTCTTTTTATATTGAAAAAAAATATTTTTTGGACGCTGTCATGTTAAAAACCGAAATCTGAAACGCAAGATAACGGCATCACAAACAAGAAAAGCAAAACCGTTATTACTTAATATAATCATCTCACTTCCGTAGATTTTATGATGAGAAAATGGAGAAAAGGATATGATTAAAGGCAAAAGAAAAAAGAAGAAAAAAAGAGGAAATAAGTAGAAGCACCAATGTTGAAAGTAAGACAAAGGGAAGAAAGACGCAAGAAAAACTAGCAGGGAAGGTCAGCAAAATTCCTACGAAACACTACTAAAGGAATAAAAATACAAGCTGCAAATGAAAACAGTCAGCACGTCGAACATATACCAGTTTTGTGCGAAACCACCAACACGGAAGAAGATGAAGAAATCACAGCAAAAATCGAAAATAAATTTCAGGATTTAAACAAGTCAATGACGAAATGGAGAATGTAGAAGCAAGGCCTCACATTAAAAAAGTAAATATTAGGTATAACAAAAATAATAATGTTGCATAATCAATATAAATGAAAATGACATTCTGTTGTAGCGTATACCCCCTTACGCTACTTTTGTTTGGCTTCTCTACGTCTGTAGAGAAAACCCCATGATTTCCCAGAGTATGTAATTTAGTCAAATTTATTTATTTTTAAGAAGTAGCCCTATGCTACTTCTTCATATCAGAAAATTCCTACAAAGTCAATATTTATTTATTTTTTTTAAGAAGTAGCCCTATGCTACTTCTTCATATTAGAAAATTCCTGAAAAGTAAAAATTTACTCATTTGCAAGAAGTAGCCCTATGCTACTTCTTCATATTAGAACATTCCTGAAAACTAAAATTTCATTCATTTGCAAGAAGTAGCCCTATGCTACTTCTTCATATTAGAAAATTCCTGAAAAGGGGTGAAGAAAGTACATTTTTGAGAAGTAGCCCTATGCTACTTCTCCATATTATAGTTCCTGAAAAGATTAAATATAAACATTTATGAGAAGTAGCCCTATGCTACTTCTCCATATTACAACTCCTGAAAAAAAAAGAGATTAAATATAAACATTTATGAGAAGTAGCCCTATGCTACTTCTCCATATTACAACTCCTGAAAAAAAAATAGCCCTGAAAAGGAATTACAATACGAAATATTTTTTTTTCGTTCTTTCAACAGAAAAATTCTAATTTGTACCAAAATGCGCACAAATTAAAATATTTCGGATAAAAACTTACCGCTAGTCAACCACATCATAGCGACGAAAACGGCAATTCGCCTAGCTGTAATACATCGCATGATACCATCATATAATGTATTGCAGCGGGTCCACAAATGCAAAAATTCCGAGAAAATTTTGCTCGAAAACAAAATATTCTTTCTACCTAGAAAGAATACACCCACACCCGTACCCAGGCAATAGCACCAGCGCTAACTTGCCTTTAAAACTGACAAAAAGTGCAAAAAGGTTCGCCTAGCGGTGGGCATAAAAGACACGAGCCGAGCCGATGTTGAACGAAGGCGCTCGTTTGCCGGCCGGTCGGGAGACAGAACGGGTATGATAAGCGGATGGTAATGGTGAGTCAGGGAGTCTACTTTTGGAGCTCGGTCGATTAACTTAAGCGTAGCGCGCAGCTGTCAGGCTAGAAAATGTTCATTTTGAGATCTTTTTTGTGGATGTTCATGTTGTCGTTCTAAGTAAATGAGAGTTTTTTTTTGTGAAGTTCCAAAAACATTTACCTGTGGAAGTCGGTTTTGACTTTCGTTAGAATTTCCTGTTGGTTGAGCTACTTGAGTTCAGTACTTGGTGAACTTTCGCGATTATCCTATAAAAGGAAAAATTATATTAGTGTTTTTAAGGAAATTTTCAGTCGATTAAATTACCTGAGTGTTGCGTATGAAAACTCTGGACTTTTAATTACTTCTGGGTTAACCGCGGTGTGTTCATCTTATAAGAGAAAAGTCATATTAGTTTTTTTTTGGACTTTGCTATTGGTTAAATTACCTGAGTTGAGTACTTGGTGAACTTTTTGGCGAAAATCCTATAAAAGGAAAAATTATATTAGTGCTTTTAAGGAAATTTTCAGTTGATTAAATTACCTGAGTGTTGTGTATGAAAACTCTGGACTTTTAATTAGTTCTGGATTATCCTTGGGGTTTTCATTCTATAAGAGAAAAGTTATATTAGTTTTTTTTGGAATTTACGATTGGTTAAATTACCTGAGTTGCGTACTTGGTGACCTTCTGCGTTCATCCTAAAAGAAAGAAAAAACTATGTTAGTGATTTTAAGAAATTCCCAGTTGATTAAATTACCTGAGTGTTGTGTATGAAAACTCTGGATTTTTTTTAATTAGTTCTGGATTATCATTGGTGTGTTCATTCTATAAGAGAAAAGTTATAATAGTATTTTTTGAAATTTGCTATTGGTTAAATTACCTGAGTTCAGTATTTGGTGAACTTTTGCGATTATCCTATAAAAGGAACAAATTTTTTTTTTTTTGGGTTTCTTATTAAGAAAATTTTCAATTGATTAAATTACCTGAGTGCTTCGTACAGCAGTTTTTGAATTTTTGACAGTACTTGGGGAACTTTGTGCGATAATCCTATTATGGGACAGATAATATTAGTTTTTCATTAAGAAAATTTTCAATTGATTAAATTACCTGTGTGCTTCGTACAGCTATTTTTTTGACAGTACCTGGGGAACTTTGTGCGTTAATCCTATAATGGGAAAGATTTTATTAGTTTTTTTGTTATTAAGGAAACTTTCAATTGTTTAAATTACCGGAGTGCTTCGCACACCGGTTTTTGAATTTTAGACAGTATTTGGTGAACTTTGTGCGATAATCCTATTAGGGGACAGATAATATCAGTTTTTTTACTGATTAAGAAAATTTTTAATTGATTAACTTACCTGTGTGCTTCGTACAGCGATTTTTGAATTTTAGACAGTATCTGGAGAACCTTGCGCGATTATCCTATTATGGGAAAGATTATATTAGTTTTTTTATGAAGAAAAATTCTCAATTGATTAAATTACCTGTGTGCGACGTGCCTCGATTTCGAATGTTATGAAATAATCTTATAAGATAAAGACTCAATTAGTATATTTGGATATAAATTAAATGGTTAAATTACCTGAGTGCTGCGTACATCGAGTTTTGAATTTTAATTGGTGCCTGATTACTTTTGGTATATCCATCCTAGGAGATGAAGATTCTATTGGTGTATTTTGGATAAAATTTGCAATGCTTGACTTATCTCGATCTTTTATCGATTCTTGAATTCAGATCAGCACACGTTTAACTTTGGTGCTTTCATTCCGCAAAGGAGAATCGATATTTGTTCATTTTGAATATTGGCGTGGAGCACTTATCTGTTGTGCCACTAGTCTTCTAAAAGGGGAAAAACATACCCGTTTCATTCTAAGAAATTATCAACAACTAAGTTACCTGCGGGCGGTGCACATCTTCTGTGCAAGGATATTTGGCAGGCGTATGAGAGCGGAAGAGGAAAACACGTTCAAGTAAAGAGCTTGCAGACATACCAGCATATGACCAACATATGGTAAGCCTAAGGATATGCGGCTTACTCCAAATCACTTTGGCGCTTGGCAGGAGTCGGCCGTCTGGTAATTGGTGAGCTAAGGTCCTATGTAAGTTACTTTTCTTATGACATAGTTTGTTTCGTTACTTTTTTTTTGAATATTTGGAATTTGTATGCATATTTTTTGAGATTATTCTTATATTTTTTCTTATCAATACTCTTAGAGTTCCGTATGTATATATATTTAGGCTTACGCATCAGGTTAGTAGGGCCGTATTGCTAGGTTAAGGCTCAGTTGAAAAGAAAAGAATAGTGTGAAGATAAAAAAGGTTGAATAAAGGAAAAGGATTTTTTTTTTCTGCAGCTGAAGTGCGGAGGCTATCACACATATTTGGCTTTTCTTCATCCTATTTTGTTTTTTTTTTAGGTCATCCACTGATTTGATTCCGGACGCCTTCTGTATACCGTTGATGTGATGCCAAAGGCAGGGTGATTGGGTGAGTTATTCCCAGGCAGGCGACCGTGTCATCGAGTTGAGTTCCCTCTCCTGCTCTCTCAGCCAGCATACTGTTAGGGTTTCCTCCTTTTTCCTTTGAAGTTATCACCTGAATCCGATGTGCGCCTAAAGGATACGAGCGGGAGGGGTGTAAAGGCAACGGAGTAGGTCGACACACACACACACTAGCACAAATGGGGCTGAGCATTACGATAAGGCTTTGGAGGCTTAGCCAGGGTGGATGGGGGCGATTGGGGCCAATATAACCCAAAGCCGGGGTCTCACCACCATCTGAGACTCCTCTCTGTCCTCTCACTCTCTCTCTCAACCGTTCATCTGCCAGCGTTGTAAACTCTCCGAGTGAAGTAGCACTTGTTCGGCGTTTCAGAGGTCTTCCATTCTTCTTTTTGCAGCAAATAAAATCAATTTCCTTCTTTTTTTTAGGCTTTCAGGGTCCACCAGGAGAAGGAAGCCTGCATAGATCTTTTCTTTTATTGTCCGTCTGTCCGTCTGCAGTCACACATTCAAGTGTTTTTTTTTTAATTGTCCGTCTGTCTGTCCGGTCAAACATTTTATTTCATTTTGCACAGCTTAACAAGCATTGAAGGGATGTGGGTGGCAAGAACCACCCCAAGCCGGCTGATCGCTAGCGGCATATTTGCTGTGCGGCCACCCACACATATCCTGGATATGATTTTGTAACAAAGAGGTGTCGGATGCAGTATGTATCTACATTCAGGTACAAGTGAATGTAGGTATATCTGTCGGCTGACAAGCTCTTCGTTACAAATGGCGCCCAAGCTTTGGTTTTTGTTTCTTCGCAGTTAGTCAAGCATCCCTTGACTAGAATGCAATTGCTATTTCAATGTTATTTTCTCATTTTTTTTGTGTTATTATCACTATTAGAACTTTTCATTGTTTTGTAAGACCTCAGTATGTTTTAAGCGGACGCAAGTGATTGGCCTGGCGTACACAAGGTGCTGGGTCTACGCAGGGCTCTTCTTGCTTCTGTGGAGTGCGTTACTCCCATGATAGCTCCTTTTGGCTCTCGTTAGGCCTAGCCTTTGTACCGCGGCTGGGTCACTCGGCCATGGTCCTGGCTGTGTGTGCTTTCGGACAAGTCTGAGTCAATCTCTACCTCAAACTTAACAGTTTCCTGGTGTAAGTGCTCATCTCCTCGGCAACCAGCGAGTCTTGTGCGCGAGGCGTACCACTTTTGAAGCCAAGCTTCGGCTCGTGGACGCCGAGATGACGACCACTTGTCAGTTTTACTTGCCTGACGTGCTGGTCAGCTGACCCAAACCTGGCAAGTTGTTGAACGATGTTCTTCTCTTGATTCTGTCCTTGTCTGGGCATTGGTGTCAGCTTACCGGTTTTAGTGTGCAACTTCGCACCAGGGTTTTTTTTTTGTTCAAACCCTTCTTCCCTTATCATTATTAAATTCAGTAATTCCTCTTGATGTTCCCTAGCGTAAGGGTGAGTTGTTCGGTTTGCGGTGGTCAGTCAGCGTTGTATGCGAGGCATACGTTGTTGAAATTAGTTCCGCGGACCTCTGTTAGTTCCAGGGAGAAGCCAGTATTTTGTTAAATTTCTATGTTGTTTCGGGCTGTGAGCCATTTTAGTTTTGGGTTTTGTAAGGCTGTTTTGAGGCCTGTATTGTCACAATTGGCAGGCATGAGCTTTCATTTTCGTTGCTTCTTTTTAATTATCTCGAGTTAGTTATACATACAACCGGCTACTGCTTCTCGCCTGAGTACTGGCAGCCACTGAAATGCTGACAACTCACCTCCGCCTTTGATCTGTTGACTTCAGTCTCTTGCCAAGTTGATGGACGTTGTCCGTCTTCTCTGATATTGTATCCTTGGGAAAAGAGTGTTCGTCCTGATCATCCTAACATGGGACGGCAGCCCTTCAGGCTCCGGTTCCACAATTTTTGTTTTCTACAATTGTTAGCTGCGATGAGAGAGAGAGAGTTTTTTTTATTAAATCCAGCTGGGCTGGAGAAGAAGAAGTTTTTGTGTATGGAGAACGGGCGTACTGCATTCGCCGATCCGTCATGCCAACACCCCTCCTTACAAATGATAAACGTACGGTATAAAAGCATTATCTTATACATATAGATAGTTGGCACAGCGACATTAGTATAATCGCATTTCGTTCTTTTTTGAACAATTTTTTTTTTGTTTGAATTATTGCTGACATTGGTATAAGTGATTTTTTTTTTGTATACATTAGGATTACTTGGCATGATTTTCAGCTGGATTATCTTCAGTATTAGTAGGAACACATCCATTTTTCTTTTATTTATTCATTTATTGGAATTATTTTTGTCATTATTATAGACGCATTTTCTCTATGCATTAGGTTTACTTGGCACAATGTTTCCGCCCAAGTAGCTTCAGCACTAGCATAAATGCAATTATTATTTTTTTTCTCTCTTCCATTTATCCATTTGGCACAATTTTCGATCGCAGTAGCATCGTTAGTCGTAAACGAACTTGGGTGCTCTTAGTTTACCATACCTGGCGGAATTTTCAGTAAAGGTATCGTGAGTAGTCGCATCATTGTTTCCTTATTGCATTGATAATTGTTGTCTGAACTACTCTTGGCATTACTATAGACGCGTTCTTTTTATATATTCAGCATAATCCAAGGGGAAATTCTCCTTTGATATCAACACCAGAGCATTACTTCGCGGGTTCTGTTTTTTTAGTTTATTTGTCATTGAGTTTCATACCAGGATGGACTTCTCCTTCTTATCACCGGACGAGCTTGAGGTTGAATTTGTTGTACGCAACCTTAGATCTGCTGACGCTAACGCTCGCCGTAAGCTTATGGAAGTGTACGAGGCCGAGCAGTTGGAATCTTGCAGAGCACCCTTTAAGTCGCACGCTAGTAAAAATCCATCGCGGGAATTAGACTATATTATTAGTCGGGTCGATGCTCTAAACCGTGATCTGGGCTCGGATCCCATCCGAACTGTCGAAGATCGTACGCGTTATACCAGTCAGGTGCTCCATGTACTCTATAGAGCCCAGCGGCTGCGTAACACGTCCCCCTCTGTCCAGGCTGATGCGACGGCTTATGTCCAGACCTTGGAGGATATCCTGAGCCGTGTCGAGGCTTCTCAGCCTACGACAGAGTCCGTGGCTGAGGGCGCTGGAGGCACAACGCTCACAGTTCCTGTGATTAGCACAGATAGTCAAGGGGCTAACCCGTTGACAGGTGCTAAGCCAAAAATAGTTTTGACCACCGAAGGCGCTGCGGGGGACTTACCAGGACCTAACTTGGGGAACGTCCACACTAAGCCTGCCGAGTCGTATCTGGACTTTTCAATATTCGAAGAGCAGAGGGCTCAAGCAGCTCCCACTGACATACCGCACACGTTTGCTGACCCAATGTCGGCAAGGTCACGTATTCCGTCGATCAACGATCGGTTGGAAAGTTTGAATAGAGTTCCAGTCACGGGAGTACCTCCGTTGCCGAGACAAAGTAATACTGGGTCTCGTGTACCACCTTTATCGGGGTCGTTTGTTTCTCCGCTTAACATTCCAACTCATACTCGACAGCCAGCAGCGAGGGACCGTAACAGCGTATCTCACAGTCCTGTCTTCCGCTGGAAGTTGAATTTTGATGGCACATCCGGCCTGGATGTGACAGAGTTCATATTTCGGGTAGAATCTCTGGCAGTACTAGAACAAGTATCCGCCTCCGAGTTGTGTGCTGGGTTTCATACACTCGTTACCGGGAAAGCAGCCAACTGGTATTGGCTGTATCTGCGAAATCAGCATACGCACTCGTGGCAAGAGTTACGTTCAGCACTCCTACGTGAATTCCGCAGTCAGGAAACTGACTACGAAATTCGCAAGCTAGTTGAGTCAAGGAGGCAAGGAGTGAACGAGTCCTTCAGTGATTTTCGATTAGCGGTTCACGCGTTAGTGTCCAAAATGAGCATACCGATCCCAGAAGCAGAGCTGGTGGAAATACTGCGACGTAACATGAAACCTGCCTTACAGGAGGCGTTACTCCTTTATCAGACTGATAACGTGCTAGATTTGAGGGACCTGTGCAACCGATTTGAAAAATTATGGTCCGATATAGGCTCTCCGCAAGCAGTCGCACCGTGACGAGCAGTGCATGAAATCTACTCAGATACATCGTATTTGAATCACACTTTGTCCAATCGAATAGACGCCATTGAAGTTCCACCGCGAGGTGCTCAAGATAATGCTCCGAAAAACATTCACCGACCCGCTAGATCTCGAGTGACATGTTGGAATTGCTCGGCGGAAGGTCATGTCTACGTCAACTGTCCACTAGGGCCACAGAGGGTCTTCTGCTATGGATGCGGTGCAGTGGGGGTAATTAAAACGAAATGTAGAGTTTTCTTGTCGGGAAACCAAGGCAGGGGTCAAAATTTTGTAGGTGGTCAGCGTCGTTTGACTCCAAGCCAAACCTTCAGGCGCACGACCGAAGAAGCGGCTACCAACACCGAGCCCGACCGTTACCGTTAACTCCACGGCGTGGAGCTGTCAGCGATGCTGCAGCGCTCCCAAAACACAAAACTTGCGAACCCAGATTGAATTCTAAACCTGTTAGCAGTCTCAAAGTAAATATGTCTAACTCTTCCACTCAGACAGAGAATCCCAGCACGCAAAGCACGCCAAATTTTACCACCTACTCGGAACACTGTCCCTCAGAAAGATGTAGCTGCACCTTCTCGGATGAAGGCTCGTCAATCTCCACCTCGGATATAGAGGATGCATCGTTTCGTGTCAGCGAATTCCCATCGGATTCGGGGTCCATTTCCTCCAGGACTGTCCCACGCACACATAGGTACCTCAGCCTGCGTAGAGTCATAAAGGCTGCCATTGCCGAAACAGTAGTATCTGATGAAAAGGATCCTTGGGATCCTCGTCCTTACGCCGATGTCTACATTCAGGGACGAAAGATACGAGGTTTATTGGATAGCCGTGCAAATGTGAGCGTGCTCGGGGCTGGAGCAGAGAGTTTCCTGGGCAAGATGGGGATTTCGGTCCACTCGATGCCGTCTTCAGTCTCGACCGCTGATGGGCGGCAGCAAAAGGTCCTGGGGCACATACGGTTCCTCGTAAAATATGGGGAAAAGACGCGCATGATGAGACTGCACATAGTTCCTTCTCTTCAGCAACACCTGTACCTGGGAATCGATTTTTGGAAAGCATTCGGCTTAAGACCTGTCATGGTAAGTGAGCTTCACTCCTTGCCAAAAGCCTCACCTTCTTGTTCGCAACAGCACGATCTTTCAGAATACGACTCGCAACGTTTGCAGGAGGTGATCATCTCTTTTCCATCATTCAGTCAGCAATGCTTGGGTCTCACCACGTTGGTAGAGCATGAGATAGAGATTGGTCTGGCGAAACCCATTAAACAGCGTTTCTATTCAGTGTCTCCGGCAGTGCAGAAATCCTTATACGATTAGCTCGACCGAATGCTGTCGCTAGGAGTCATTGAGGAGAGCCAGAGTTCATGGTCGTCACCAGTCACTTTAGTTAAGAAGGCTAACGGTAAAGTGCGCCTCTGTCTGGACGCCCGAAAATTAAATTCCGTAACAGTCCCAGATGCCTTTCCGTTACCTCTTATAGATGGACTCCTCAGTAGACTCCAGGAGACAAAGTTCATTTCTGCCATAGATTTAAAGGATGCGTTCTGGCAAATCCCTCTCGCTGTGGGATCAAGAGACAAAACGGCTTTCGCAGTGCCGGGAAGACCTCTATACCAGTTCAAGGTGCTCCCGTTTGGACTTTGCAGCCCTCCGCAGACAATGTGCAAGCTGATGTGCAAGGTCATCCCTCACCAACTGCATGACCGGGTGTCTGTGTATCTTGACGACTTACTCATTACTTCCTCCACGTTTGACGAACACCTAAGGCTTCTGGCGGAAGTCGCGTCGTTGCTTCGCGCTGCCGGCCTGACGATCAACGTGGAGAAAAGTAAGTTTTGTATGAGAGAGGTCAGATATCTTGGCTTTGTAGTTGGGGATGGGTGCTTGCGGGCTGATCCCGAAAAGGTCACTGCTATTCAGAGCTTGCCAAGGCCAACAACTGTCAAGAAAACACGTAGCTTCCTCGGAGTATGCGGCTGGTATAGGAGGTTCATTCCACATTTCGCTACCATCGCTAGTCCTCTGACGGACCTTCTAAAGAAAAACATCAAGTTCGAGTGGAACGAGCATGCTGAACTGGCATTCCAACAGTTAAAACAGTGTCTGATGACCGCCCCAGTGCTCGCGAATCCTGACTTCTCCAAGCCCTTTTTCATTCAGTGCGACGCTAGCACTACAGGGGTTGGAAGCGTCTTGTTTCAGCGTTCTGTGGATGGGGATGAGCATCCCATCGCTTACATGTCACAGAAGCTGAACGCTGCTCAACGCAACTACAGCATAACCGAGTTAGAGTGTATGGCCGCCGTATTGAGTATAAAGAGGTTCAGGCCGTATGTGGAAGGACTGGAGTTCACGGTCATTACTGACCACGCTAGCCTCAAATGGCTCATGGACTAACGGGATCTATGCGGCAGGCTGGCTCGTTGGAGCCTCAAACTCCAGGCCTTCAAATTTCACATTGAATACCGTAAAGGTAACGACAATGTGGTGGCTGATGCTCTTTCCAGGTCATTTGCTGACGAGGCACCGGAACAACACACAGACGAGTTAGTTTATCCTGCGCAAGTCAGTTCGCTTGATTTGAAGTCTCCCGCATTCCAAGAGAAAACGTATGTGGAGAGAATCCAGCGGATCACTTCCAATCCAAGCGGTTTTCAGAACTTACGAATTAGCGGTGGTAAGGTATATATCTCATTTTCGTTTCGAAATAACAACGTCTCAAAGGATCGGGTTCAGTGGAAGCTATGGGTTCCTGATAGTCTCACTGGCGATTTAATAAAATCCGAGCATAGTCCTCCTATAGCAGCACATTTCGGTTTCGCAAAAACCTTGGAGAAACTACGTCGTCAGTATTACTGGCCGAGCATGGCTTCGGAAGTACGACAATTCATAAACGCCTGCGAAACGTGTAAACTGATCAAGCCGACCAATGTGTCTTCAAGACCTCCCCTGGGCAGGATACGGACTACCGAGCTGCCATGGCAACGCCTCTTCTGTGATTTTTTAGGTCCATACCCGCGTAGTCGAGGTGGTAATAGGTACATATTCATCGTACTGGACCACCTATCTAAGTTCGTGCTGTTGAAAGCAATGCCAGAGTCCACAGCCTCGCGAATCGTCAAATTTCTGGAGCAAGAAGTCTTCTTAATGCTTGGGGTTCCGGAAATGGTACATTCAGACAATGGTAGCCAGTTCATTGCAAAAATATTCGCTCAACTGTTAGACCGTTACGGGGTGAAACACATCTTCTCACCATCCTACTCTCCTCAGTCAAATGCCTCAGAGCGTGTCAATCAGTCAGTTCTGGCAGCGATCCGCGCCTACGTCGGCACAGAGCATCGAAATTGGGACGAACATCTGAGCGAGATTGGCTTCCCTATTCGTAATTTCGTGCATGAGTCGCCTAAATGCTCGCCATATTTCTTGCTTTTCGGTCGACATCCGGTGACAAGCGGTAGCTCATATCAACTTCTGCGAGAGTTAAAGGCAGATTCCGATGGAGCTATTGAGTGTATACCTGTCAACCAAAAGCTTCAGCTGGTGCGCGATGAAGTAAAGTTCCGTCTTACGGAGGCGTATCGAAAATACGCCGCTGGTTACAACCTGCGAACTCGAGAAAGAGCTTTTGTACCTGGACAGACTGTGTATGTCCGAAATTTTGTGCAAAGTAGCGCAATTGATCGCTTTGCGGCCAAATTGGCACCTAAGTTCGTAAAAGCGACTGTTGTAGAACGAATCGGGCGTGTTTCGTACCGGTTGCAGAATGCTAAGGGTCTCTCGATCGGAATTTTCCATGCTCAGGATATTAAGTCTTGATCAAAGTTGGTTAGATCTCGGTAGCCCTAAGAAGGCATCCGGCAAGCTTCACTTGTGAACTACAAGTTATCGCAAACCCTCCTACTACTTCCTCAGTGGTGGGTGATAAACCTCTTTCACTTTGTTACTAACCCCTTCTGGGTTGGCCTTCACCTAAAGGATTTTATTTTTCTGTCTTTCTTCAGTTTTCTTCCAATTAAAAGGTCTCCGAGCGGTGGTTGGTATAGCTGAAGCCTCAGTGGAGTGTAGTTTTTTTTATATATTGTGTATTATCTCTAAACAAACAAGATTAGTTGGTCCCAGTCTTTGTTACTAACCCCTTCTGGGTTAGCCTTCATCTGAAGGGTGATTCTTTCCTGTCCTTTCTTTAATTTCCTTAGAGCTTGAACCCGCTTGCTGCATCCCGCGGGATTTCCGTCATCCTAAGTGAGTTGATAGATGAATTCTATCTGTTACGAAGCGATTTCCTCTCTTGGGACTGGGGGGAATTTCCGGGGTGTTGCGACTGGATTCAGCAGAACACAGATCGATAAGTAGCGGCGTTTCACCGACGAAGTCGTAGTTTCGAGCCGAACATTTCCATACGTAATAAACCGATCGCTGTACTTCTTTCTGGTCAGCTCATTGGGCGAGGCGAGTTGATAGACGAAGTCTATCTGTTGATAGGTCCTCCCTCGTTCAAGGCGAGCTAGGATTATAGCGCAGATGGGACGTTTAGTTTAGTGTATGCCCGGCTTGAGACTCTTGTGGGTCGTCCCCACGTTGGACGTGGCTGCAAAAATATTCATAGTTCACCTCCCGAGTCGACCTTCATGTGTTTTTTTTCTTTCTTTTCTCTGTTTTCTCTTCTTTCCCCGTTTTGCCCGGCATGAGACTCTATTCTCGGTGGGTCGTTCCCACGCTGTAGCGTATACCCCCTTACGCTACATTTGTTTGGCTTCGCTACGTCTGTAGAGAAAACCCCATGATTTCCCAGAGTATGTAATTTAGTCAAATTTATTTATTTTTAAGAAGTAGCCCTATGCTACTTCTTCATATCAGAAAATTCCTACAAAGTCAAAATTTATTTTTTTTTTTTAAGAAGTAGCCCTATGCTACTTCTTCATATTAGAAAATTCCTGAAAAGTAAAAATTTACTCATTTGCAAGAAGTAGCCCTATGCTACTTCTTCATATTAGAACATTCCTGAAAACTAAAATTTCATTCATTTGCAAGAAGTAGCCCTATGCTACTTCTTCATATTAGAAAATTCCTGAAAAGGGGTGAAGAAAGTACATTTTTGAGAAGTAGCCCTATGCTACTTCTCCATATTATAGTTCCTGAAAAGATTAAATATAAACATTTATGAGAAGTAGCCCTATGCTACTTCCCCATATTACAACTCCTGAAAAAAAAGAGATTAAATATAAACATTTATGAGAAGTAGCCCTATGCTACTTCTCCATATTACAACTCCTGAAAAAAAAAATAGCCCTGAAAAGGAATTACAATACGAAATATTTTTTTTCGTTATTTCAACAGAAAAATTCTAATTTGTACCAAAATGCGCACAAATTAAAATATTTCGGATAAAAACTTACCGCTAGTCAACCACATCAAAGCGACGAAAACGGCAATTCGCCTAGCTGTAATACATCGCATGATACCATCATATCATGTATTGCAGCGGGTCCACAAATGCAAAAATTCCGAGAAAATTTTGCTCGAAAACAAAATATTCTTTCTACCTAGAAAGAATACACCCACACCCGTACCCAGGCAATAGCACCAGCGCTAACTTGCCTTTAAAACTGACAAAAAGTGCAAAAAGGTTCGCCTAGCGGTGGGCATAAAAGACACGAGCCGAGCCGATGTTGAACGAAGGCGCTCGTTTGCCGGCCGGTCGGGAGACAGAACGGGTATGATAAGCGGATGGTAATGGTGAGTCAGGGAGTCTACTTTTGGCGCTCGGTCGATTAACTTAAGCGTAGCGCGCAGCTGTCAGGCTAGAAAATGTTCATTTTGAGATCTTTTTTGTGGATGTTCATGTTGTCGTTCTAAGTAAATGAGAGTTTTTTTTTGTGAAGTTCCAAAAACATTTACCTGTGGAAGTCGGTTTTGACTTTCGTTAGAATTTCCTGTTGGTTGAGCTACTTGAGTTCAGTACTTGGTGAACTTTCGCGATTATCCTATAAAAGGAAAAATTATATTAGTGCTTTTAAGGAAATTTTCAGTCGATTAAATTACCTGAGTGTTGCGTATGAAAACTCTGGACTTTTAATTACTTCTGGGTTAACCGCGGTGTGTTCATCTTATAAGAGAAAAGTCATATTAGTTTTTTTTGGACTTTGCTATTGGTTAAATTACCTGAGTTGAGTACTTGGTGAACTTTTTGGCGAAAATCCTATAAAAGGAAAAATTATATTAGTGCTTTTAAGGAAATTTTCAGTTGATTAAATTACCTGAGTGTTGTGTATGAAAACTCTGGACTTTTAATTAGTTCTGGATTATCCTTGGGGTTTTCATTCTATAAGAGAAAAGTTATATTAGTTTTTTTTGGAATTTACTATTGGTTAAATTACCTGAGTTGCGTACTTGGTGACCTTCTGCGTTCATCCTAAAAGAAAGAAAAAACTATGTTAGTGATTTTAAGAAATTCCCAGTTGATTAAATTACCTGAGTGTTGTGTATGAAAACTCTGGATTTTTTTTAATTAGTTCTGGATTATCCTTGGTGTGTTCATACTATAAGAGAAAAGTTATATTAGTTTTTTTTGAAATTTGCTATTGGTTAAATTACCTGAGTTCATTATTTGGTGAACTTTTGCGATTATCCTATAAAAGGAACAAATTTTTTTTTGGGGTTTCTTATTAAGAAAATTTTCAATTGATTAAATTACCTGAGTGCTTCGTACAGCAGTTTTTGAATTTTTGACAGTACTTGGGGAACTTTGTGCGATAATCCTATTATGGGACAGATAATATTAGTTTTTCATTAAGAAAATTTTCAATTGATTAAATTACCTGTGTGCTTCGTACAGCTATTTTTGAATTTTTTTGACAGTACCTGGGGAACTTTGTGCGTTAATCCTATTATGGGAAAGATTTTATTAGTTTTTTTTTGTTATTAAGGAAACTTTCAATTGTTTAAATTACCGGAGTGCTTCGCACAGCGGTTTTTGAATTTTAGACAGTATTTGGTGAACTTTGTGCGATAATCCTATTAGGGGACAGATAATATAAGTTTTTTTTACTTATTAAGAAAATTTTTAATTGATTAACTTACCTGTGTGCTTCGTACAGCGATTTTTGAATTTTAGACAGTATCTGGAGAACATTGCGCGATTATCCTATTATGGGAAAGATTATATTAGTTTTTTTATGAAGAAAAATTCTCAATTGATTAAATTACCTGTGTGCGGCGTGCCTCGATTTCGAATGTTATGAAATAATCTTATAAGATAAAGACTCAATTAGTATATTTGGATATAAATTAAATGGTTAAATTACCTGAGTGCTGCGTACATCGAGTTTTGAATTTTAATTGGTGCCTGATTACTTTTGGTATATCCGTCCTAGGAGATGAAGATTCTATTGGTGTATTTTGGATAAAATTTGCAATGCTTGACTTATCTCGATCTTATATCGATTCTTGAATTCAGATCAGCACACGTTTAACTTTGGTGCTTTCATTCCGCAAAGGAGAATCGATATTTGTTCATTTTGAATATTGGCGTGGAGCACTTATCTGTTGTGCCACTAGTCTTCTAAAAGGGGAAAAACATACCCGTTTCATTCTAAGAAATTATCAACAACTAAGTTACCTGCGGGCGGTGCACATCTTCTGTGCAAGGATATTTGGCAGACGTATGAGAGCGGAAGAGGAAAACACGTTCAAGTAAAGAGCTTGCAGACATACCAGCATATGACCAACATATGGTAAGCCTAAGGATATGCGGCTTACTCCAAATCACTTTGGCGCTTGGCAGGAGTCGGCCGTCTGGTAATTGGCGAGCTAAGGTTCTATGTAAGTTACTTTTCTTATGACATAGTTTGTTTCGTTACTTTTTTTTGAATATTTGGAATTTGTATGCACATTTTTTGAGATTATTCTTATATTTTTTCTTATCAATACTCTTAGAGTTCCGTATGTATATATATTTAGGCTTACGCATCAGGTTAGTAGGGCCGTATTGCTAGGTTAAGGCTCAGTTGAAAAGAAAAGAATAGTGTGAAGATAAAAAAGGTTGAATAAAGGAAAAGGATTTTTTTTTTCTGCAGCTGAAGTGCGGAAGCTATCACACATATTTGGCTTTTCTTCATCCTATTTTGTTTTTTTTTGCTTTCTTTTTGTTTTTTTTTAGGTCATCCACTGATTTGATTCCGGACGCCTTCTGTATACCGTTGATGTGATGCCAAAGGCAGGGTGATTGGGTGAGTTATTCCCAGGCAGGCGACCGTGTCATCGAGTTGAGTTCCCTCTCCTGCTCTCTCAGCCAGCATACTGTTAGGGTTTCCTCCTTTTTCCTTTGAAGGTATCACCTGAATCCGATGTGCGCCTAAAGGATACGAGCGGGAGGGGTGTAAAGGCAACGGAGTAGGTCGACACACACACACACTAGCACAAATGGGGCTGAGCATTACGATAAGGCTTTGGAGGCTTAGCCAGGGTGGATGGGGGGCGATTGGGGCCAATATAACCCAAATCCGGGGTCTCACCACCATCTGAGACTCCTCTCTGTCCTCTCACTCTCTCTCTCAACCGTTTATCTGCCAGCGTTGTAAACTCTCTGAGTGAAGTAGCACTTGTTCGGCGTTTCAGAGGTCTTCCATTCTTCTTTTTGCAGCAAATAAAATCAATTTTTTTTTTTTTTAGGCTTTCAGGGTCCACCAGGAGAAGGAAGCCTGCATAGATCTTTTCTTTTATTGTCCGTCTGTCCGTCTGCAGTCACACATTCAAGTGTTTTTTTTTAATTGTCCGTCTGTCTGTCCGGTCAAACATTTTATTTCATTTTGCACAGCTTAACAAGCATTGAAGGGATGTGGGTGGCAAGAACCACCCCAAGCCGGCTGATCGCTAGCGGCATATTTGCTGTGCGGCCACCCACACATATCCTGGATATAATTTTGTAACAAAGAGGTGTCGGATGCAGTATGTATCTACATTCAGGTACAAGTGAATGTAGGTATATCTGTCGGCTGACAAGCTCTTCGTTACACTGTTCGTTTGCAATCTCATCATTTGAAAACGGCTGGACCGATTTGGCTAATATTTTTCTTTTAAATGTTTGTAATAGTCCGAATAAGGAGGAAAGAAAAATTGGAATCGTCCATCCCGTCTTGGGTTTTCACTATATATTTGAACACTTACTGAGAACACGACGACGTGGAAAGCTGAAATTTTGTGCACGGCGTTTCTATAAAAAATGCAAATACAAGTTCAAAAATTTACTAAATCGGGCAACCCTTTCCTGGGTATTGCCATACAAAACTTCAGTTTTTCAATATGTATTTGGAAACTGCCTGAGAACTCGTCGAGGTAGAGAGCTCAGATTATGTACACGGCGTTTTCGTAAAGATTGTAAGTACACGTTAAAAAATAGGCTAAGTCGGGCTATTCCTTCTTGTTGTTGCCATTCAAAACTTTGATATTTCACTATATGGCTAATTCTTTTTTGGTCTTGTTCCTTATGGTCCTGAAAATGTTTACAGGAAAAAAATAGCCAGTGATTCCATGTTTGAAGTTGTCCGTTTTATTGAAGCACATCAACACACTCAAATTAAGTATTAACATGCGTGTCGAGTTTCAGAACAACCAATCTGGAAAAGTATTTTCAAAATAATTATTGGACATTGGCAATGGCAAAATCCGCGTTGGCATTTCGACTGGTTGCATTACATTCGATTCTTGCCAGTTTACAGAATCAAATACCGTACTAATTCGAAATATGTTCCCAAACATTGCTGAAGATTACAAAAATGATATTTGGTTGAGTTGAATATAGCACGGCTGCGAAATACATTGATGTCGACGAATTGGATTTCAAGATTTGAAGTGAAATTGCTGGCGAATTGATGACGAAAAAATGGGGGAATGCGCTACTAGCCAAGATGATGTCGTCAACTATCCAATCGAATTTATAAACTCGCTGAAATTGCCTGGATTTCCGCCTCACAATCTTCAATTAAATGTCGGATCAGAAATAAAAATATTGTGAAATATCAACCAACCACATCTTTGTAATGGCATCTAGGTTGGGGTGAAGAAACTGGCATCATCGATACAATAATTCTTAACGGAAAGTACAAAGGAGAAGACGGTTTGATACCACGGAACCCAATGATAATAACCAAATCACAAGAGCAGTCATTGAGTGTTTACGGCATTAATCTTGTCGCCCGTTCCCGTGTCAGAAAACTATGAGCTTTGCTTGTCACCCTGTATGCCGGTAAGCTTTTTGTGATCGCGTGAGTTTCCCGTCCATATACTTTACCAGTCTCTCTTGCTTCTTTTGATTGCATGCATACGCTGCTTCAGGGTTTGTATTATTTGACTTTAGGAAAATTGTGCATGGACAAAAGGAACGAATGATTTGGTGTTCATTTAATTCGAAGTTTTTAAAGGTTAAACGTAACTGGTTCGAACTAAATTTTATTTGGCTTAATTTGGATCCTATCAATATCTTATATTTTTTAATTAATTATCCTTTGAATTGTTTTGCTTCTTTAGAAAATTTTTTTTTCTTATTTTAATTTCATTTTAATTCTTCTTGGAAGCGGATTTTTTATAAATTATTATTACTCAGAATTATTTTGCTCCATTGGAATAAGTTTTTTTTTTTTATTTTAGTTCTTGAGGGAAGGGAATTTTTGGTGAATTATTTCTTTTGTGTTGTTTTTCCTGATCGTATATTATAAGGTTTTGGTTTTCCTCTGAATTAATTTTGGGATCCATTTTTTTTTGTATGAAGTAGTTGTTTTATTTATATTTTCAAATTTATGTTTGTTATGAAACCTAAATTTTGAAGTGATTCGGTGAATTATTATATAATTTTTTCTTTCCTTAGTTTGTATGCTTATTTCAAATGTTGACGTTGTCTCTTGAATTTTCATTACTTGATACCTAGTTATAGTTTTATTCTTTACATTTTTGTCTTGTTGTTTTTGTTATTTTTTTTTTTTTTTATCATAGAAGTAGTTTTGGAAGTTTTGAGTCAGTTAAGTAAGTTAAGAATTAATTATGCCGAAAAGTCAGAAATCATGGGGCGTTGTCTGCATCCTTCCAAGTTGTAAAACTTCCAAACGATGTGAGCCAAATGAAAGGTACTTTAAGTTTCCGAAAGCAGGAACAGATTTATTTAATCAATGGATGAATGCATGCCATTTAGATGCTCCGCCAGTAGCTAAAACTGCATATGTTTGTTCTAAGCACTTTAATCCAAACAGATTTGGGAAGAAAAAATTGTTAATGGGTTCTATACCCACATTAAATTTAGAGCTATAAACGATGAAGGAAAATGAGGAAACATCTATGATGCAATTTACGGAGAGAACTTATGGCGAAAAACCCAAAGCTTCCAACAACAATTTATTATTTGAAGAATTGCAAGATTTGGAGATTTGTTAACTCCAGACGGCATTGCTAGTTGGAATTGCGTAGAGGAAATTATAAAAATGGAGAAGAACAGTGTTACTAAAATGGGTCACAAACTTACACAGAAACACTGTTCACCAAATAAATGGGAAAAGATGAATATTTCTCTAGCACTACAAGTGATAAGCCGCAGTTGTAGCGCGGCTATCAATAGTGCTGCGGAAGTTGGTTTATTTTCTGAAGAAACTGCTAAGAAAGCTAAATCCACTGTTTTCTATGTCAATGGACAAAATTTTTGACTGCTTAAATAGTAAGTCTCCGTACTGTAAAAATTTTTATAAAACGGGACTAAGGAGAAATGGACGTCATCAAAAATACTGACAAGATATGATACCCTATATTAAAGCAATAAAATTAGAAAAGGAGCAACAGAATTATTGTCTTGAGGGCCTTATTCAGTCCATCACAGCTATTTTGGCTCTGTCAGATGAAATTTTTATGGCGAATACAGGAGTCCATTTTGTTCTTACATATTAATTTAACCAAGACATAATTGAAATTTTATCTGCATTGCTTAGAAGTAAAGGCGGACTTAATAGAAACCCCACACTTAATGAAGTTATGCATATTTTAGCACGAATAATGTAGAATAAAATGCTTAATGTAAAGTACGATATTAAGTACACGAATTGTGAAAATGATAACGAGAATATGATAATGGAAGCTATACATGAATCTAACGAAAACAATGGATTATGTATTTCAAATGTCAATGAGGCTTCAAATAATGAAACTCTTAACAATTCAAATGATAGTTTTGAAGAAAATTTTATTTTTGAGAGTATTAATTTTGAAATTGTGGATGATACTACAAATTCAGAATATATATATATTAGATGGTATGGCAAAGGCAAATGACAAACTTTACCTCACTCATCCTTCAGAATGCTTTTTATATCATAAAAATTATTCTAATAAGTCCGACTTTGGAAGTCTTGTTGCCCCAACTGATTATTTCTTTGGAATATAAAAAATTCAAATCTCAATTTTTAAATCAATTTTTCAACAAACACCATATATATCAAATATTAAGAAAACTATTGCTAATAAATGCATAAACGAAGTGAATCGATCGCCAAATAATTCACAGTGATTTTCATCAATCCATTCTTGTACAGATCATAGAAAAATAGCGCTAGATATCTTTATAGATGTTTTATTAAAAAAAATTTTCTATGGCGCACAAAAAACTTGCAACATCTCCTTCGTAAGGAAAACATAAAAGTACATCCTAAACTTAAAATTATTCAATCAAAAAGTTAATCCAAATGCGATACACGGTAAAATATATTTCATAAAATTTGCATTTGATCAATTTGCATTTGATAGACGCACGGACATGCCAAAATCAAAATAAATTTTAATGTCATAAATATGTGTCCAATCCATTTTGCTTTATCATCATTATTTCTGAGTGTTACAAACTGACAAAACTTAGTATACCCTACAGATTTCATCCAGGGAATAAAAATATTTTGTTTTTAATAGAATGCGTTTCTATATATGTACGTTTCGTTAGGAAAAATTTCAAATTTTTTCTTTTAATTCCTGACCCTACTTTCCCCCATGCCTTTTTGTGATTGCTGCATTTTATGCTATCCGCCGAGCTTCGATTTATAGTTAATAATAATAAAATGAAAAATAAAAATATTTATTCGAATCTGAGCGGACGGCATATACCCCCCCCCCCCCGGCCTTCTGGCTCACACTTGGATCGGATGTCACATAGAAAATTAGAGTGAGGGAAGTTATTTATTGATATAAATAGATTTTATTTTTTTTTCAATTTAATGTTATAAACATAGCTCATGATTAATGCAGCCGCCTGGTAGCGGGACTAAGAAATTGCAGCGCGGCGTTAATATGTTCAATTTATTTCATTTTAATTTTCTTTCATATTAGCGGTAATTACAACCTAATAAATGTTTTAACCAAACTTCTAACAAGCGGAATTAAAAACAATCAATTTACAATACTACCTAATAATCCCAAAGAGCGCTGCCACTCGTGCCTGCAGACTTAATAATACATTTACGCATTCCTACTACATGTGTGTGCACATACAGAATTAAAATATGCCTAGAAATCATGACGAACGTGAAGCTCATAACGTATTAACGCAAGCGCATAGCATCTGTGCATATTCACTGTTGAGATCATAACGAGCTTTCACTCGCATAGATGTGCAGGGTGACCATTCCTTTCAGTGTTATTGAAAGCTCGGGGAGGTAATCTCAAAGCTCTAGTGAGGCAAACAGGGCTTGCATTTTCAGATAGAACTGTCGTATCTTTATACGTAGTTTTACTTATCTCTGGTAATACCTTTTCACATTATTATTATTGAAATTTGGCCAGCACCACGTCCGTCGGGTCAGCTAGTATATTTTATATAAACGAAAATTCGATTATCTGAGATTACAGAAATATTTTTTTTTGCATGAAGTTCAACTGTGTTTATATAATCTCTAATTCCTGTTGAAAAAAAAACTTTTTTCGCGAACGAAAAATCTTTGAAATAAGAAATTTCATTGCAAAAAGAGGGCGCTTCATATAAGCAGGAACCATATAATCGTCAGTACGTCTTCGTTCCTGCCTGCCGTATACGCCAAAGCAAACAGCCATGCTGACCTCATATATGTATATACTTAAAATAAATTTTAAGTGTGAATTATATGAGGCGAAATACAACGTATTTACTTGAATGCCTAGCATGATTTAGCCCTATGCGGGACTAGCATTTCATAGAGAGTTTTGCTATGAAAATTCATAGCGAAATAAGTCAATCTGAAATCGACTCAGTTTGCTGCTATGTCTGCAGCTCGAGAAGTGAATGGAAAAAAACTCTTTATGAAAACGAAAAATCTTTGAAAAAAGAAATTTCATTGCAAAAACAGGGCTCAATTCTCGAGCTGCAGACTAAGTAGCAAACTGAGTCAATTTCAGATTGACTTATTTCGCTATGAATTTTCATAGCAAAACTCTCTATGTAGCAATGAATATTCTAAGTGGACGCTGATACATACTTGCTGTGATGTTTAAATTCAATTGTATATAAGTTCTAATTTCTTCATAATGTTAAATGATTTAGACCTTATGATAAAATAGATTATAATCTGCAATAGGAATAGAGAATTCATGTTTAAATTTGTAGCCAAACTTGCAATATCTTTCATCTAACTAGAATAATTAAATTTCACGATTTACTTAAAATTATGTGTTCATCATGCGCTAGGCTTTAACATGTCAATAACCAGTCTTGGGCTAAATGTAATCTAATTGATAATAATATTTGGCGCATAATGATTGAAGAAATGTAATCGTAATCATGACTAC
>OZ005740.1:78685757-78818469 GCA_963930735.1 Dioctria linearis
TGCTATAATTCTAATTCTAAGGGCATTTTAGACAATTGAAATCAACAGCAATCCGATTTTTACTAGGCTAGGTTCATTTACTTAATTTTAAATTAAAATAATCGATCGGTGAAATAAAAAAATAAACAAACGATTATATCATCGATAATGCCGCGGATCAAAAATCGAGAGTAGATTTTATATAATTCCCGATAATGTTGAGTGTATTGGAACTGTTGTTACTAGATAAAAAAAATAGTTTATAAGCCAGAAGTTAGCAAAATTATTCCTGAATACATCAAATTAAGCTTATTGCAATAAATTTGTAAACGCAATGGCAATAGTTTAATCACACCAAGGTAACTATTTGTTGATCACACCTAAAGAGAAATAAAGAAGCATTAGAATTCTATATACCTACAAAGTTTTTGATATCTCCCTATCTTAAATGTCCCATGGTCCAGTCTTCCAGCTTCCAGGCATCCTGCAGTATCGAAAATAGAAAAAAATACATAAATTAGTTCAGATTGAATTAAAATAGGAACTGATAAACAAAACAACCACAAATTTCACATATTACAGGCAAACTGCCAAGAAACGAATTTCCTTAGCAGCAATACAACAAAAACATGCAAACATAAACATTGCAATTTTAACGTGAAATCCATAGATCCTGCATAAAAAACACTTACAAAACTTGCAGATGTGTTTGAACATGCAAAAGATATGAATTCACAGCACACTTATTCACTATTAGTAACAAAATTCAACAATCTTTGCCATTGTTGACATTTCACAAATCACTTCTCCAACATGAATAATCTAGCATAATTTGGATATTTGTCAGAAATTATTCATGTTGGAAATAATAATAAACACATAAACGGTATAAAAACACATTATCTGGATTTATTGATCCATTAAAATGGCGAGAAGTCCACAAACAAAACACAACTCTTTCGGACTTAAATATTGTGATCACGACGCGACGGTCAAATAGACTCGCTGAAAGGTCAATTTAGTGAATTCGTAAGCGCAACCAACTGCTGATCAAGCTTGAATGTGCGAAATTCACTAGGTACGCAAAGATTCGCGAAAATTAAAATAATATTTATCACAATGATTGGAAAAGAGCCAGTTGTGGGAACGAAATGCAAGAAAATTTAGAAATATACATATATGTTCCACATCTAAAAATAATAATATGGCAGAGGGCCGCCATATTGTTAATTTTTGGAAAAATTAGAGTATCTAATTAAATAACTTTGGAAAATAACTTAGTTGAAATCCACGCGCATAATGTGAGCAAATTCTACAAGTCACTATAGCACAAAAAATATTGTTACGAGCAGCAAAGTTACATAAGCGACATTTGTTGGAAATGGAGACAACTTTAGGCCAGTGACATCTTAGTAAACATTGGGTTCGGAAAACGGAATATTCAGGAAGGTTCTAGGATAATTCGTTGAGTACAAATACGCATCTCACATCCAGGAAGCGGAGTCCAATTTCAGACAGTGAAGTGAGCGAAGTAAACTATTTGGATTACGATCATTAGAAGTACAGTACTAGCAATAACTATAAAGAGTTGATTTGATAATTGTTTGTAAATTTGTGAGGGTAAACAATGAAGTTAAATAAAATATGAACTTTTGAATGATTGTTGAAATATTGTGTTTTAAATAACGAACTAACGCCATGCTCGCAACAATTGCTGTCAAAAGTGAAATTAATACGTAAAATTGAGTGGTGGCATTTGAACTAGATCAAAGTGTGATTATATTGTTGAAATTAAAAGAAATTCTGTCCTTTACGTTAAAGTTCTGGAAGATAATCTGAAGCAATGGGATGTAAACTGGACGAGCTTCGAGTACAGGATTTGAAAGTGGAGTTGAGCAAACGGCAGGCAGAAAGAATATTCTAGTCGAGCGACGAATCCTGACACATTTATTTTCGAAGACGATTCCGAAGAATATGAAGCTTTAATGAGTAAATTGAATCTTTCAGCACATGGCGGGTGAAGAATGTCTTTAAGAACAAAAGAATTCTCTGGAAAGCTGTTTGAACGAACAAAAGAACGCTTTTGAGGAACAAAAGAATTCTCCCGAAACCCATTTGGACGAACAAAAGAATTCTCTCGCATCCCTTTGGGATGAACATAAGAGTTCTTTACAGAATTGTTTAGAGGAACAGAAGACTTTTCTGAAAAACTTATTAGATGAACAAAATTTCAAAATAGAAGGAATCGAGCAGAAAGTCTCGGAAGTTCAACAAAAATTATCGGAAATACAGCAAAATGTCCTAAATTTCACGGAGCAGCTCGACAACTTTAAAGTAGATTTGGAGAGGATAAAGCATCATCATCCTCTGCACGAGGGAATTGAAATATCTGTTGCTGGCAGAATGAAACCTGCAATATATGATGGAAAAAAATCGTTGCATATTTTCCAAAGAAAATTCGAGGCAGCTTCCGAATTAAATGGATGGAATGACACAGACAAAGCTACAGCTGTTGTATTAGCACTTCGAGGTACAGCGTCAGAGCTATTACAAACTATACCGATTGAAAATCAAAATGACTTCAACTAATTTTCCACGAATCTAAACGGTAAATTTTTCCACTTTTGTGCGAAGTAACGCATTTTTCATTTTTAATGTGAAGTTAGGTATGATTAATAATGTGATTGTGATTGGCTCATAGCCATACTTGCAGTGGCAAACGTATTACTACTGTTTTCAGGAAGCATGCTTGAAGGCCTCTTATGAGATTAAGGACGACTTACTGCGATGATTGTTCAGAACGCTCCATAAAGCTTTTAAAAATACACCTTCAAAATACTTTTTCGCACATCATATGGCGCTCCTAGAGCGCTTCTTAAAAACAGCAGTAAAGCGCTTGCCTCTGCGGACATGCCTATGTAATAAGGTAATGAATTGGGATAGAGCATAGAAGTGATGCCGGCTTCTATGGGAGCGCTTCAGAAAGATTCTTAGAGTGCTCGTTTTCCCATTGGGATTAGATGTACTGTACCACACACATATTCACACTGACCCATAACATTTCATCACCTACAGTTTGACGGTATCAAAATATTATCCGAACATTTTATGGTGTTGACTTTGGTGATGTAATGACTACGAATGGTTAGATTCAGGGTGCATTGCAGAATATTTTGATGGACGGTTCACTGTCGGGAGCATAAATGATACTTACTCCTTTATTCGGCAGTAACACAGGAACTACTTAATCGTGATTTTAATGGTCGCTAATTCTGTTGAGGCGGTCACCTGATCTTATTTTTTCAGATTACATTTTGTGGGGTAGCCTAACAGGTAAAGAGCCGACAGCTCGTAAGAACATGATTGAGTCATTCGGGAATTCTTCAGCCCAAAGTGAAGACGAGAAACCTTGCTGTTTTGTTTTGTTAAATCATTTGAAACGCGGATCAATAAATGCATCGAAGTTGAAGGTCATCACTTCAATTACTTAATGTAATTGATATATGATAGGCGAGGAACTCAGGAAACTCAAGCACCCCGTTGGGTAAGAGGGGATAATTTTAACATTATTGAATTTCTCATAATTGAATATTTAATAATTTATTTCGAACATTTCTCTCGTAGAATGCTCCTTTTCTCCAGATATTTCAAGTCTCCAGGTTTAGAAAATCACCTGGCTTATACATATATAGTATATGTATATACTCCACACAAAACTGATCACTTCGGAATCAGATCGTGTCCGATTAGGATGAAACTTACAGAGTTTGTATCGGAAAATAACTCACCCATATATTTCTTTCATTTGCCCTACCATGCTCCACCACTGCTTTTGTGATTTTACTATGAAATGTCATTTAAAAAAACATCATATATCGAGAATGGAACAACCCCGATTTCTCTAACCCAATTCGAAATGTCAAATAACGCTAAGTACCGACGAACATGTGCAAAAATAGAAATCTCTTGAACAGCTATCCAATACAGTCTTATTCCCCAGTATGTAAAAAACAACAGTGAGCCACTACACTCTTATGCGCCAGTGTTGTAAAAAGCAACGTGGTTATTGAAAAATATAAACTTTTATGCTTCAGAAAAAGAAGTATATTTCTCTTTGTCACACACATGCTCAATTTCCTTAAAAGCGACAGTCAATTCTTTCTTTTACAATTTGCATTCAGTTTTTATTTTATCTTTTTCTTACCATAATTGAACAGCTGTCCAAGAGATATGTCTTTTTAGTATAAGCTCGCCGCTAAATACTTTTAATAAAACAAAATACAGCAACAACGAATGACATTTTGTTGTTGTTAATAATAGTATTATTTACTATTTAGGACCTCTAGCACTTTTCTTTGTATATTGAGACCATAACCTTTATCTATATACGTGGCACAAGTTGCGGAGGTGCTCGGCTTCTTTTTTGGTGATATGCATTATTAATGTTAAAATATAATTTACATACTTAAAGTAACGCAGTATGGGAGCAATACACTTGGGGAATATCGTACTTTTTTAACTGGGAGCAATTGCACTTTTTTTTTAATATTTTGATTTTGAAGAATGTCTTATCTATTTATGTGCAGAAAATTACAGTGGCGTTCCGGTGATATGGTGATATGAATTTTTGAAGTCACCATATACCCTTTTACTTTGGTTTTATTCTCAGTAGGTAATTGTTTTGAGTTGTATTAGAATACAAACTTCGTCACGTGGTAAAACCCCCGCGAGATAATTGCCAGGCTAAAAAATTGTTAATCTAGTGTGGCGTTCGATGGATCTTCACTACACAGATGCTAACATATTGACAAACCAAAACTTTCTTGCAATTTATCTTTTTTCATGTCTAATGAGTGTCGTGAACATTACTTTTATCCACAGCATTATAAAATTTACGATCAGGCAAAATTTTAAAATCGTATTTAAAATTAATTTTATTACCCAATTGATTAATCGTCCATCACAGTCCATCGTGAAACTTTAGCTTTTCTTGCTATACCGGAGAGAACGAAACCAACCCCAATTTTCTAAAAATATTCAGAAGTGTTCTTGATGCATTTCTATTTCTAATTACTTTGACATTTTTTATATCATCATTGAGAATTTGGTTGACAATTTAGATCAAAGATGGTGCAACATTTTTTGAAATTTTTTGCGTGCTAGTAATTTTTCGTAGTCTGGTACGTACGGGGTAGAAAAATTCGGTAGTAAAATCTCTAAAACTGGTTATATGACGGAAGGTGGCGTTTTTAATTATGCCACGCGGTCCATATGATGCATATTGGATCTGTGCCATAAATCAAGCAGAAATCTCCAACTTCGGAAATATATTCTTCCACACCATCTGTTGCAATTAGCAACCGGAAATATATTAAAAAAAAAATAATAAAAATAAATACAAACAATATAGTTTGTAAAAATAAAAATATATGTATATATATATAAAGTTAAAAAAAATGGGTATATAGAAAATAATAGAATACATATACATACCTATAGTGGACAGAAATCTGTGCCACTTTTCCAATTTTTACTTACAAGTAAAAAAAATATATACACAGCAGCCAGGTTGTTGAACATTCCCAACATTTACCATATAGTTGTGAGATGTTCCAGGTCTTACTATATTTAAACATAGTAGCATGTATATACATACACCAAAGTCTGACTGAAATCTCATGTAAGATTTCAAAAAGATGACCTTTAAAGGAACACCTTGGTAAATTTGAATGTATCCATTCAGCCACTCGAACATTTTCAGTTCTAGTCCTTGTGAGGCTAGAACATTATTATGCAAACACAACTGAAAATTAAACAAAATCACTAGTTGTGTGAACAGAAACCAGGGAAAAACTTTTAAAAAAAGAAACACTTATCTGTTCATCTGCAATATCCAGTGCAGGGTTTTGCCTGGACGTATATGTCCTCACAAATAACTCAGTATTACATTTTTATAAAGTTTCTGTTTATAACTCACTCGTATGTTACACAATAAACATAAACTTGTACCAAAAAATCATCACAAAAAACAAAATTTAATGACAAATGTCAAACCACAACATTTAAATTGTGGCGCCCCAGTCATCTCAAAATCGTAAACTCCCACAGCGCCGTGGTGAACTTGCGCAAAGTCGAGAACAATAGCCAGCAACTAAGCGAAGCCACAGAACAATGGGCGGCAGCTGGCCCCAACCATATCAAAAGGGAGCGATTTCGGAAGAAAAATCACTTGCTGCTCGGTATTTCACCAGTAAAGGTCAGCTAGCTGGAACATTGCCACTAGCATTTTTTTCCAACTTTATTCTTAACATTATTGTACGGTTATTCCCACAGTATTTCCTCAATCACAGGTAATTGGTACATGAAATTTTTTTGGGATATTACCAGAAAATTTTTCTGTAGTTTAAATACGTTCTGAAGCTTAGAATAAATTCAAGATTTTGGGATATTACCAAATTGAGAATAAACTTCTATGATTACAGATCTTCTTTCTTCATATAAAAAAAGCGAAAATTTCTGGAATATTACCAGAATATCTCACATTTAATTTTTTTTTATACTGAGATTGGAGAATTAATTCGCAGTTTTGGGATATTACCAAGCTAAGAATAAAATTCTGCAATTTAAGTTATTTTTTGTCTCCTCTTTTTTGTTACTAACTATGCAACAAAGTTAAATTGGGGAAATATCCAATTAACTAAAGTTAGCGTAAGGGTTTCACAAAACATTTCACTTCGGGACATATCCAAGTGAAGTGTGGCAGAAAACTCCAGCTAATCAAATTAATCGAGAAATCAATAGTATTGGGCGATTTCCATACTAATTAGAAATCCCGGTAACATCTAGGATAGATCAGCGGCAAAAACCTTTTGGGATATTTTCAAGGGTTTTTTTTCTGATTTGGTTTGGGATTCAGGAGAGGGACTATATCTTGGCATTGAACCTTTTGGGAGATTTTCAGGGGTTCAATCCATATTCCAGATTTAGGTCAGGAACCAGGCACAGGGATTAACTACATCAACCATTCAGGGTTGATTATACTACAGCGAGAAGTAAAAAATATTACTAACCCCCTTCAGTTTTACATTGAATCATATATTGAATTATATTAAGATAAAAATTTGAATTGCTATGACCTTTGTTCTTGTGCTTTATTAATTTTGTTCCTGTCTCTTATTGCAGATAACTAGCACTAAGTAGAGATTAAGCCTTTATTTTCATAGAATTAAATTTTTTTTGTTTTGATTTTGTTTAATTTTTGGTTGAAGTTAAGTTTTGCTATATTAATTTTTTTTGTTAAAATATTGTTAGTTTGTAAGAGTACGCAATAAACGTATTAAAAGCAGGTTCATCTTTGAATCAGTTAACCCTACCTGTTTTACATTACAGATTCACTTTCATTCATTTCTATTAATTTTTTATGTACAGCTATAGGATCTGTAGCACCATCCCATTTCGTTTCGCTGAGTACACAGGCGTTGTAGTATCAGCGTATTTTACTTATGATTACGTAAATTTTATTGCTTATGCTCAGTGTTCTAAAGTCCATTTCGTGCTCAGTGATTTAAAACATAGATTCGTCAGCGTTGACGTTAGCAGCTTTTGAGCAGCCTAATCGCTTCTGAGAGGCAGATGGGATGCATATGAGAACTTGTGGTAATATGGGATGATTTTCCGGGCCCATTGTTAGGACAGTGCAGCTGCACCTGGAAAATGCCTTTGTACAAGAAGCTCCAGAGTTTCTTTCTCCATTCTAGTGTAACTAACATCATCTTTTTCTAATAGTCCCAGAGTGTTAGGAGATCTACCTTTGGGGTTCGCAAAGGTCGGCGTTTCATTAATACCTTCTGTGAATTTCCACCTTGATCGTCTTCTAGATCTACTAATTTTCCTGTTATAATCCGTTAGGGCTTGTTTGTCTTCTATCCAGACTGAAATTCTTTTCTTTTATTGCATAGCTTGCGTACATTTACCCTGAGTTTATTAAAGTGGTCACTAATGGACATTTCGGTGTGTCTTCCCTGATAGAAGGTACTAACGTCCGTTCTTTTCCATTCACTTTCCTGTTGCGCACTCTACATTCGAGGATATGCCCTCGTTCTGATTGTACCGTCTTATTATTTTATTTTATTAACACATGTGATAGTTAGCCAACTCTGTTGCACTGTACAGCCCAGGAATTTCGGTTTGATTCCATCTTCTGATGCACTATTAACTTTCTCCAGGATATTTTTCTGTACCTTTCTTAGCCGCTCAGTCTTCATTGGAGTATCGACCAATATGGCGACTTTCTTTTTACGTAAGCTTTGGTAGTTCAAGTCTTCTTCTTAACAGGCTGCATCGGTGTGTTTCCTTTCGGCACACGTTGTTGTCTCTGTTGAAGTTAGAGGCCTTTGGGATTTCTATAGAGCATCGTGATAAACTACCCCTAGGCTTAATAGCTTTTTTAAGCGTCTTCTTGTCGATCAAGTCAACATAGGCCTTTGGTTTGCCCCTAGTTCCGCATTGCAGGTAGTTGTTAGAGAGGAGACTTTTTATAGTCTCCTTGTTCCGTTGTTCCGCTTCATCCGTCTCCATGCGGGAGCATTTCATTTGTTACGAAGACAGTCTGCTCTAATTTTTCGGTTTTAATTGAAGTCTTTACATTTGTTCCTGCGATTAGCCGGGGAAGCATGGTCACCTGCAGTAGAATCCTGCATACCACAGGAAGGCTACAGCCTTGAAGGGGAAGTTGCCGCATACGGTGTTCCACTTTGGATTGGCTTCGTTTGGACAACGAAATTTAGCCCACTGATCAGTGTCAAACCCGCCGAATAGTGGATACAAACTCTCACTACGCGGAAGTATCTGTATCCACGGCTGACGTTTTCGCTGCGCCAGCCACTGAGTTAGCATGGTATAAGAAAATCCGTTACTACGAGATAATGTGACTCTGGAAGTGCTGTATTCAGCACTTAGCACAGTCTCCTGCGATGGTATTGGGACCGCTCCAATCCAAAGAGACTTTTGACTATTGATCTTATGAGGCATGAATTAAAGTATAAGTTCTTCTTCACCATAATAAGAGAACTAAAAAAGTAGTAGTAGACTTAATCTTTATACTCTAAGTGCCAGTCTTAAGAGAGAAGCTCGAAATGTGGCTTAGATTCAGTTTTTTTTTGTTTTTTTTTACAATTTTACTGTGTTACTTTATACTGAACTTAACGCGCCATCTTGACAGCTTTCGCTTAGCTTTGGTTTTAAATGTAATGAGAAAAAATGTTTTGTGAAATGATACAATTAAGCTAAATTCGCATTATATTCCCTGCGTGCTAATAATTTAAACAATTTTTAATTTATCTAAATATAATCTACCCAATAAAAGAACACATAAACGAAACATTTTTCAGTAATTCAATTCTCAATAAAAAAAAAGTGTGCCAACTTTAAGAAAAACTTTAAGGTTTCACCAAGCTGCCCATTCATAATTCTGCATCGAAAAGGCAAAGTGCAATATCCAATTCGTATCTACCTCTGAACTTAAATCAAAGCGGCATTATATAAGTTTTATTATAAGTTCATTAATTCTAGGTGAAACCAAGTCATCATTTCTGAACGCCATGACATAAAAAGCCATGTACAACTTTATTTAACTAAAACGAGCTAAAAAAATAGAAAAGAAATTGTACCTTTTTGAATTATGATTTCCCATGTATTCCCGGATTTGACGTAGGCAATCCTTTTCGGATTACTGTCTCAAAATCATCTTCATGTTAATATTATGACCGCAATGCCAACACCTCTCAGATTTCTTAAATTCAATATTTTTCCTATCCCTAGTCACTGTTCTTGTCCGGGAGGGGGGGGGGGGGGCACAGTAAGGGTACACAGAAAGTTGGACTCAGTCTAACAGTCAACTGTCATATGAAGATGGCTCCCAGGGATACCAAGGATACCCTAACAGCAAATTTATGGTGTTAGGTATGTTCCTGGGAATACAGACCATCAAAATTCATTTCATGCCAACGAGGGCATGGAGAATTTTTTTCCAAAAATCCTAGAACTTGCTTTACAGGATAAGTCATTTTCTCACGATGCGTTCGAATTTGGCGAACAGGAAGAGATTTTATTTACATAGAAAATTTTGTTTGGAAAATAATGGAAAGCAAACTATTCTGCTGTTTGTTCTTGCTTTTAGAGATTCCTGAAACACATGCACAGAAAACTATTTTCTTAAGAAATTTAATTTTAGAAGAGGGGGTTGATTATTTCGAGACCCGTATAACATACCAGTATACCGGCAGTTTTCCGCTTATTGCAGGCAAAATTTTAAAGACAAGTACCGTTGTACGGTAATTATGATTTTTTAAGTGAAAATTGCTGTTGCGAACTAAATAAGCACTTTTTTATTTACGATTTTGTTGTGCTTTGTATCTGGGAGGTTATCAAATTCAAAATCATTGTGCGGGAACGGAGTATAAAAATGCACGTCATCCCATGGATCGAAATTATGTAGGCCTTATAATTTTCTCTCGCCTGACACTTTGGAATATTAAGGTAGTTGTCTGGTAACTTGGTTTGGAAAAATCGATTTTTTTTACAGGTTTCGAAAGGATTGTATATTAAGAACATACTGTAAAAAGTTTAGACCAAGGTTCGAAATATTGACAAAATTATAGCACATATGCGTGAGAGCCTCGTAATCACGCGCGCTGAGCAAACATCTGGACCCTCTATTGTTTACATGTTACCTTTATACCTGTTTTGAGCGTCGGATATCTTTGTGTATACTAAATGTTTTACCTGCTTCTGCACACACATTTATTTTGGAGCCCAGTTATATCGAAATTCAAAACGAACAGTCAGTGTACGTTAGTTACTTTGTGCGTAAACATGTCGAAGAACGTAAAACTGGATTGACAAGCTCACATAATTGGAGTTAC
The DNA here is from genome assembly GCA_963930735.1 of Dioctria linearis. Lineage (NCBI taxonomy): Eukaryota > Metazoa > Arthropoda > Insecta > Diptera > Asilidae > Dioctria > Dioctria linearis. Next base: position 78,696,659 of record OZ005740.1, read on the forward strand.
AAAATCTGTGTAGTATACTAGAATTTTTCACAAGTGAAACGTGTTGTGTAATTTTCTACAAATACGTTTTTACTTGTAATGATAACATCTTATAAATGAGAAAATGTCATTGATGAGCCGCCGACATAGCAGCAGTGATTGTAGCGAAAGTGGTAATTTCGTTTTGATGCGTCGAAAAAAAGTATGTAGTCCGCCCGTTAAATATAATCGAATATTTGAATTTATTGAATTCGCCAAAGGGTTTTCCTTTGATCTGCCCTAAGGCAGAGGAAATAATTTTCATTATTGGGTCGCAAATTGCTCCTTCAACCGGCCAAACGAGATCGAATCTACATAATATCGATAGTGTTGGGGAACGCAGTATGAGTTTTTGCTGGTGTCCCGTACTGACCATTCCCTATACAATTCATATGTAATACATGATGCAATTATTGCAAGAAGTTCACTTGTGGCGACGTTTTTATTAACTAAATACATTATGCTTTCAGTTGAATTTCGACTTCACTCGATATCTCGTTTCGTCGAATTTCTACTGATTACGTTTGCGTCGTATAAATTTAGGAAGGTGGTGGAAATTTAAAAAAATTTAATTGTTTTTGTAAAGCATAGTCTTGTCAGTTTGTTTTTAGCTGTTATTGAGAAAAAAACTATAAAGATAGCGAATTGTATAAAATTTAAAGAGTGTAAAAATATGTTTAAGAAATAAAAGATTTACAGCAAGCTAAAAGTATCCAACAATCGGCGTATTTTAATTGAAATTATAAAAAGAAATAAGAAGGACTGTACTGCCCGTAGTTAGAGCGTACATGCAATAAATGAAAGGTGTAGTGAAATTTATGCCACTGATATAAATCTAGTGGTTTTTATTTGTTTATTCACTGCACTAAATGTTTCAAGTTCAATAAATACTAAAACTTGAGAACTGCAAGATATATATATATATACATTATAATATAAACATCTGAAACCAATGTTTATTAAATGATTAATATATAAATTTGATTTACAACTGTAGCAATTGTCTTGTACTCACCTGATCGATATATAGCAGCTGATTTACTTGACCTTTTATTTGACTGAGGTGTGGGATGAGGATATTCTTTATTGCAGTCGATACCCGCAATAAAGTGGAGTCGTTAGGAATTGTCTTATTACAGTCGAAACCCGCAACAAGACTCTTTATTGCAGTCGATACCTGCAATAAAGTCTTTTGTGTTAGTGATTTTCTTACTACAGTCGAGACCCGCAGCAAGAATCTTTATTACGGTCGAGAACCGCAATAAAGTGGTGTGAGTTAGTAGATTTCTTATTACAGTCGAGACCCGCAATAAGAAACTTTCTTACAGTCGAGACCCGCAATAAAGTTATTTGTTATTAATATATTATCTCAGTCGAGACCCGAAATAATATTCTTTAAGTCAGTAGAGACCCGACTTAAAGTGAATGTTAGTATATATCTTAACTTCAGTCGAGACCCGAAGAAAGATTCGTTATTTCCGTCGAGACCAGAAATAAAGTGTATTGTTAGTAATATTTTTTATTGCAGTCGCTACCCACAATAAAAAAACCTTTAATTTAATCGCTATCTAAAACAAACTCCCTAATCCAGTCGGTACCCAGAATAAGAATATTTTATTTTAGCCATCAATTAAACCAAGTATTTAATTTAGTAATAAAATACACACTAGGAAAAATAACTAGGAAAGAACACAAAGGAATAAATTGCCAAGTTAATCACTGCACTGCTAAATCCCAAAAGAGATCGAATCAAGTCAAACTGCTGTTTATATAGCCCTTGCTTGCACACGACACCAATGATGGAGTAGCAGAGGCGCATGATCACAAGAATTGGCCGTGATTCTGTAATTTTACGGTACTAGAGATAAAATATGCATAGCAACGAACAAAAATGCATAGTAACAAGAAATTTAAAGCAACCTATGCTGCTGTATTTAATTGAATTCTGTATATGTATTTGCAAAAAATGTTATCTCTATCACGTAGAGAAGAAATTCCCGTTCGATAGTATTTGTAATGATGATAGAGTTGCAAATTGATCTGCTTGATCTGATTGTATTTGTGCCATGCATTGTATGCTACATGACAACACATGCTTTAGTTAGATGCTGCACCTTTTTTTGGGAAAATTTGTAATTATATTGAATTTGATTTGTTTTTAGAACCCAATTTTAGCATGGTATTTTTGCGTATGTTATTTTCAGCAATTGCTTTTTAGCACGAATCTAATTGCTTCAATCATATGATAAGAATTTTAATTTGATCTGCTCAATGAGGCTATATTGTTGTATTGTATTTGTGCAATGTGTTATGTGGATGAAAAATACATGGCTTTGTTAGGTTGTGTACCTGTCTTTTGATTACGAGTAATCAAATTAGATTTAATTTTCCTAAAAATTTGATGCCTTGTTTTCAGGATGTTTTCCTTTTAAAGTAATCGGTAGAACCAAAATATATTCGAACCGATTTGGTTCGAACCAGGACATAAAAGAAGAGTTTCCTAAAAGGATAAAAATAACAAGAGGAGCCACTAGCAGTTCTGCTAGGTTTCCCTATTGGTGACCTCGACGAAATTTTTTAGCAACGCCTTCTGGTTTCCTCCCTCCTGTGGTAATAAACCAGAGCGTTGCTCAAAAATTAATAACGCAACCACAACTGGAGCCAGGATTATTTCTACTGGAGCCCCTGCTTTCCGACAACGTTTTCCGGCCGGCAACTGGAAAGAACCAAGCAGGTCCACTTTCAGGATAGATTATTGCAGCAAGCAACTGAATCGCAACAAAAGCAGCAACAGTTTAAAAAAGAAACAATAACTTTGGTAACAACAACTGCAGTAACAATAACAGTTGCAACAACAATCGCATCCCCTGGTAAAAGGACGATAAGTGGTTTTGTTTTTTTCTCCTTACACTTAAACAAATATTTTGAATTTTATTCAATTTTACAAATATTTATATATATATACTTTTACGCATATTTTCCTTTTGAAGTTTTACAAATATTTTATTTTAAGCAATTTGAGCTAGCTTGATAGCCAAAGCAAAACGAAATACTACATGGTTCTGAGTGCGTTGCAATCGGATGTGATACGTTTGGTGAGTGATGTCGTTTTCGAACCACCTGCGGACAACAAATATAGGAAGTTAAAGAAAGTGTTGATCACTTGTCTTTCGGGCAGTGAACGCCAGATCAGATCAGATCAGGCAGCATCAGGTTCAACCATCACAATTTCTGCGAGACATGCGCCCCTTGAACCAACGCCGACATAGTGAAGAGGTACTTAAATCTCGATCGCTACAACGCCTTCCCGGTAACAAACAAGCAATCCTGTTTTGCAACCCTGAGTTCCTGGAAGTTCCAGCATCCTGTGCTGACAAGATTGCTGAGGTGAGTACCGCTTCTGAGGTTTGTACAATTAGGAACAGATTCAGCATACAAACTTTTGGTCGAGCGCATCAACTCTTTACTGGACGAAGTAGAAAAGCAGTTACTTCTTCAACGTCATCATTCCGGAGAGAAGTTTCGTTGTAAGTCACGGAATTGAAGCAGGAATCATCCTACTTTTCCTGGCAAAACAAATTCTGGTCGATTTTATTGGTACCACGAGCGTTTCGGTAATAAATCAAATAAATGCATACCTCCTTGTAGTTTTTCGAACATAAATCCTTATTTTGCAACTAGTAATACAGATTCAACAAACTAGTTGGCCGCCCTCCTTCTAGTAATCGTATCTACATTTTTTTCGACAAATCCACACGGTAATATTTTCTCCTTAATACAGGAGCTGATATCTCGGTTATTCCAGCTTCTAAAGTCAGTAAAAATTTCAAAACTGATTTTTAATTGGCAGCAGCAAATTCTAGCCCAATTTTTACGTATGGAATTTTTAATTCTGGATTTAGGTTTATAACCACATTTTAGATGGCAATTTATTATTGCAGATATCCAGAATCCATCTTAAGCGCAGATTTCCTTGGATATTACGAATTGCTAGTGGATCTTAGTAAGCGGCATCTCGCTGACCCCCTAACGTCACTCAAAACTCCAGAACGCCTAGCCAAAGTACAAAATTCTTCCCTTTTGATTCTCGTCAAACCATCAACTAATCCTCAGCTGCAAAGTTTATTGCAGCAATTTCAGTCAATTACGGTTGACAACGATTTCACTGAACCTGTGGAGCACAAGGTAACTCATCACATCGTTACAAAGGGACCTCTAGTTGTTTTAAGGCACGTCGTCTACCTCCCGAGAAACTAATTACTGCTAAAAAGGAGTTCGACTTCCTCCGATAGTTCATCATTACATATGGTCCGGAAGAAGAATGGTGACTGGAGGCCATGTTGGGATTATAGGCGCTTAAGCGCTTGCAGACCGTTACCCTATCCCAATCATTCAGGATTTTGCCCATCAATTTGATGGATGTCTTATTTTCTCGACTTTGCAATCTCGCTAAAGCATACCACCAAATTCCTGTAGAGCCAGAAGATACTTCTAAAACTGCAATTTGTGCACCTTTCTGTTTATTTGCATTTGTTCGAATGACTTTCGGCCTTTGCAATGCAGCGCAAGCATTTTAAACATTTACTCACGCTGTGCTCCGCAATTTACCTTTCTGTTTCGTCTACCCAGATAATGTCTTAGTACCATCAAGGACCGAAAATGAACATATTGAGCATTTGAGGCAAACTTTTAGTCGAGGCACATAATTAACCATCATGGTATCAAACCCTCATCCGACCGAGTGGATGCCATTATCAAGTTTAAACGCCCTTAAACCGTTAAGGAGCTACGACGTTTCCTCGGGAAGGTAAATTTCTATCGGCGTTTTCTTCTTCAATTGAAGCCTTCGAGAGTGTTAAACAACAGCTCAGCCGGGCTACTCTGGCACACGCTTCGACTTCTGCTCCGCTAGCTGTAGTTGTAGATGCCTCTGACATAGCATTGGCAGCCGCAGTACACCAAAAAATAGGATCAGACTGGCAACCACTAGCTTTCTTTTCGGTCACACTCTGGCAAAGTCGGACCAAATAGAGCGCTGAAGATCGTGAGGTACTTGCCGCATATACAGCATTTAAATACTTTCGTTTTGTTTTGGGAGATAGAAATTTCAGTTTATTTACCGATCATTCAACATATCTCGTGTAGAGATACCATAGTAGCTGCCGCGCTTTCTCGAATTGATGAAATTCATATAGCAATAGCGTCTTAGCAAACCTCTGCCCAGGAGCTTAAACATTTTCTCGAGAATTCACATCTGAAAATTGAAAAGATCCCTATCTTAGGTACGGATATCCACATTTATTGTGAAGACTCCACTAAAGGTACCAGGCCATTTATTCCCGATTCATTTCGAAAACAAGTTTTTGAATCTATCCACTCGCTCGGCCACACTAGTGCTAGGACTACGGTAAAGATGGTCAGAAGCCATTCGTACCACGGATATTACCGCAACTGCATTCGTCGAGGCACTTTTCAAAATTGGTTTTCCCGTTTTGGCATTCCTAAAATGATCGTTACAGACCCGAGATCACAGCATGAATCGCAACTTTTCTCCGAGCTCACAGAGCTATTTGGATTTAAACGTAACAGAACTACCGCGTACCATCCCCAATCGAATAGCTTCATTGAACGCTGGCACAGGACCTCAAAGGCAGCTATCATTTTATTCTATTCGGTCTACATTCCGTATTTAAGGAAGGGCTACAGCCGTAGGATTTTTTTTCCAAAATTCCAGTTCCTTCAAGCATAGTTCATCGCAGCCCTCTGGAATTCTATTTGCCAAATTAAAACTGTTCCGGCCTCAAACCACTTGCCAGGTAAGTTTTTTTAATTCAAAGCTCTAGACTCTAGCTCACACGTTTTTGTACGTACAGAAGCTCTGCGGGCCTCCTTACAGCCACCATACGAAGGTCCATACGAAGTAATCAAAAGGACGAAGATATACTTTACTCCTCATATTAACACGTTAAGCGCTACAATAGAAAAAATAAATGTTTCTCTTTGGGCCACCTGCAAATATTTTCGACAAAAATTATTTTGTCTTTTGCTATGTCAAGATAAAAAAATCATGGCCCATTTTAATATTTGTCCCACCGGGCAACGCACTAGAGTTACCCATGCTTTTGTATCTGTTCTGTGGATCAATACGCATGCTACGAGTAAATAAGTATTACCTTGTGTTCTTGTGTATGTATCACAGAGCATGCCCGCGACCCTATTGGAAATCTCATTGTGCATCCATACGGATGCTTTTGGCGCTTAACATGTTTTAAGGGAATAGAAAGGAACATTTCTATTAACCGCCTCAAACCATGTTTCGATGAAGAGACAGATTTAAACTCATCACATAAACCGCAGCCAACAATCGATAGTGCAAGCTCGAATGTCAACATCGCACAACCAAACGTCTCAGGTCCTTGCCGTTATGTCGGCTTTTCCGTGAATGATGATAGTCTTCCCAAGTACGTAACCCGCTCTCGACGGACCATAAATGTTCCTGGTCGTTTTCGCTAGACTCTTCCGGTCTTGCTGGTGCTTTTGAGGCACATAAGAATGCTTTTGAGGAACAAAAGAATTCTTTTGAGGAACAAAAGAATTCTCCCGAAACCCATTTGGACGAACAGAATAATTCTCTCGCATCCCTTTGGGATGAACATAAGAGTTCTTTACAGAATTGTTTAGAAGAACAGAAGACTTTTCTGAAAAACTTATTAGATGAATAAAATTTCAAAATAGAAGGAATCGAGCAGAAAGTCTCGGAAGTTCAACAAAAATTATCGGAAGTACAGCAAAATGTCCTAAATTTCACGGAGCAGCTCGACAACTTTAAAGTAGATTTGGAGAGGATAAAGCATCATCATCCTCGGCACGAGGGAATTGAAATATCTGTTGCTGGCAGAATGAAACCTGCAATATTTGATGGAAAAAATTCGTAGCATATTTTCCACAGAAAATTCGAGGCAGCTTCCGAATTAAACGGATGGAATGACACAGACAAAGCTACAGCTGTTGTATTGGCACTTCGAGGTACAGCGTCAGAGCTATTACAAACTATACGGATTGAAAATCAAAATGACTTCAACTAATTTTCCACGAATCTAAACGGTGAATTTTTCCACTTTTGTGCGAAGTAACGCATTTTTCATTTTTAATGTGAAGTTAAGTATGATTAATAATATGATTTAAAGGTATCCCAGCTACTTGGCTCATAGCCATACTTGCAGTGGCAAACGTATTACTACTGTTTTCAGGAAGCATGCTTGAAGGCCTCTTATGAGATTAAGGACGACTTACTGCGATGATTATTCAGAACGCTCCATAAAGCTTTTAAAAATACACCTTCAAAAAAATGTTTCGCACATCATATGGCGCTCCTAGAGCGCTTCTTAAAAACAGCAGTAAAGCGCTTGCCTCTGCGGACATGCCTATGTAATAAGGTAATGAATTGGGATAGAGCATAGAAGCGATACCGGCTTCTATGGGAGCGCTTCAGAAAGATTCTTAGAGTGCTCGTTTTCCCATTGGGATTAGATGTACTGTACCACACACATATTCACACTGACCCATAACATTTCATCACCTACAGTTTGACGGTATCAAAATATTATCCGAACATTTTATGGTGTTGACTTTGGTGATGTAATGACTACGAATGGTTAGATTCAGGGTGCATTGCAGAATATTTTGATGGACGGTTCACTGTCGGGAGCATAAATGATACTTACTCTTTTATTCGGCAGTAACACAGGAACTACTTAATCGTGATTTTAATGGTCGCTAATTCTGTTGAGGCGGTCACCTGATCTTATTTTTTCAGATTACATTTTGTGGGGTAGCCTAACAGGTAAAGAGCCGACAGCTCGTAAGAACATGATTGAGTCATTCGGGAATTCTTCAGCCCAAAGTGAAGACGAGAAACCTTGCTGTTTTGTTTTGTTAAATCATTTGAAACGCGGATCAATAAATGCATCGAAGTTGAAGGTCATCACTTCAATTACTTAATGTAATTGATATATGATAGGCGAGGAACTCAGGAAACTCAAGCACCCCGTTGGGTAAGAGGGGATAATTTTAACATTATTGAATTTCTCATAATTGAATATTTAATAATTTATTTCGAACATTTCTCTCGTAGAATGCTCCTTTTCTCCAGATATTTCAAGTCTCCATGTTTAGAAAGTCACTCCACACAAAACTGATCACGTCGGAATCAGATCGTCTCTGATTAGGATGAAACTTACAGAGTTTGTATCGGAAAATAAATCACCCATATATTTCTTTCATTTGCCCTACCATGCTCCACCACTGCTTTTGTGATTTTACTATGAAATGTCATTTAAAAAAACATCATATATCGAGAATGGAACAACCCCGATTTCTCTAACCCAATTCGAAATGTCAAATAACGCTAAGTACCGACGAACATGTACAAAAATAGAAATCTCTTGAACAGCTATCCAATACAGTCTTATTCCCCAGTATGTAAAAAACAACAGTGAGCCACTACACTCTTATGCGCCAGTGTTGTAAAAAGCAACGTGGTTATTGAAAAATATAAACTTTTATGCTTCAGAAAAAGAAGTATATTTCTCTTTGTCACACACATGCTCAATTTCCTTAAATTATTATATCTATTATATCTTATTTTATCTTTTTCTTTCCATAATTGAACAGCTGTCCAAGAGATATGTCTTTTTAGTATAAGCTCGCCGCTAAATACTTTTAATAAAACAAAATACAGCAACAACGAATGACATTTTGTTGTTGTTAATAATAGTATTATTTACTATTTAGGACCAATAGCACTTTTCTTTGTATATTGAGACCATAACCTTTATCTATATACGTGGCACAAGGTGCGGAGGTGCTCGGCTTCTTTTTTGGTGATATGCATTATTAATGTTAAAATATAATTTACATACTTAAAGCAACGCAGTATGGGAGCAATACACTTGGGGAATATCGTACTTTTTTAACTGGGAGCAATTGCACTTTTTTTTAATATTTTGATTTTGAAGTATGTCTTATCTATTTATGTGCAGAAAATTACAGTGGCGTTCCGGTGATATGGTGATATGAATTTTTGAAGTCACCATATACCCTTTTACTTTGGTTTTATTCTCAGTAGGTAACTGTTTTGAGTTGTATTAGAATACAAACTTCGACACGTGGTAAAACCCCCGCGAGATAATTGCCAGGCCATGAAATAGATCTGGACAAAAAATTGTTAATCTAGTGTGGCGTTCGATGGATCTTCACTACACAGATGCTAACATATTGCCAAACCAAAACTTTCTTGCAATTTATCTTTCTTCATGTCTAATGAGTGTCGTGAACATTACTTTTATCCACAGCATTATAAAATTTAGGATCAAGCATAATTTTAAAATCGTATTTAAAATTAATTTTATTACCCATACCCACTCAAGGAATTGATTAATCGTCCATCACAGTCCATCGTGAAGCTTTAAGCTTTTTTTGCTATACCGGAGAGAACGAAACCAACCCCAATTTTGTAAAAATATTCACAATTTTTCTTGGTGCATTTCTATTTCTAATTACTTTGACATTTTTTATCTCATAATTGAGAATTTGGTTGACAATTTACAGTTTAGATCAAAGATGGTGCAACATTTTTTGAAATTTTTTGCGTACTAGTAATTTTTCGTAGTCTGGTACGTACGGGGTAGAAAAATTCGGTAGTAAAATCTCGAAAACTGGTTATATGACGGAAGGTGGCGTTTTTAATTATGCCACGCGGTCCATATGATGCATATTGGATCTGTGCCATAAATCAAGCAGAAATCTCCAACTTCGGAAATATATTCTTCCACACCATCCCATTTCGTTTCGCTGAGTACACACGCGTTGTATCATCAGCCTATTTTACTTATGATTACGTAAATTTTATTGCTTATGCTCAGTGCTCTAAAGTCCATTTCGTGCTCAGTGATTTAAAACATAGATTCGTCAGCGTTGACGTTAGCAGCTTTTGAGCAGCCTAATCGCTTCTGAGAGGCAGATGGGATGCATATGAGAACTTGTGGTAATATGGGATGATTTTCCGGGCCCATTGTTAGGACAGTGCAGCTGCACCTGGAAAATGCCTTTGTACAAGAAGCTCCAGAGTTTCTTTCTCCATTCTAGTGTAACTAACATCATCTTTTTCTAATAGTCCCAGAGTGTTAGGAGATCTACCTTTGGGGTTCGCAAAGGTCGGTGTTTCAATAATACCTTCTGTGAGTTTCCAACTTGATCGCCTTCTAGATCTCCTAATTTTCCTGTTACACTCCGTTAGGGCTTGCTTGTCTTCTATCCAGACTGACATTCTTTTCTATTTATTGCATAGCTTGCGTACATTTACCCTGAGTTTATTAAAGTGGTCACCAATGGACATTTCGGTGTGTCTTCCCTGATAGAAGGTACTAACGTCCGTTCTTTTCCATTCACTTTCCTGTTGCGCACTCTACATTCGAGGATATGCCCTCGTTCTGATTGTACTGTCTTATTATTTTATTTTATTAACACATGTGATAGTTAGCCAACTCTGTTTCACTGTACAGCCCAGGAATTTCGGTTTGATTCCATCTTCTGATGCACTATTAACTTTCTCCAGGATATTTTTCAGTACCTTTCTTAGCCGCTCAGTCTTCATTGGGGTATCGACCAATATGGCGGCTTTCTTTTTACGTAAGCTTTGGTAGTTCAAGTCTTCTTCTTAACAGGCTGCATCGGTGTGTTTCCTTTCGGCACACGTTGTTGTCTCTGTTGAAGTTAGAGGCCTTTGGGATTTCTATAGAGCATCGTGATACACTACCCCTAGGCTTAATAGCTTTTTTAAGCGTCTTCTTGTCGATCAAGTCAACATAGGCCTTTAGTTTGCCCCTAGTTCCGCATTGCAGGTAGTTGTTAGAGAGGAGACTTTGTATAGTCTCCTTGTTCCGTTGTTCCGATTCATCCGTCTCCATGCGGGAGCATTTCATTTGTTACGAAGACAGTCTGCTCTAATTTATCGGTTTTAATTGAAGTCTTTACATTTGTTCCTGCGATTAGCCAGGGAAGGATGGTCACCTGCAGTAGAATCCTGCATACCACAGGAAGGCTACAGCTTTGAAGTGGAAGTTGCCGCATACGGTGTTCCACTTTGGATTGGCTTCGTTTGGACAACGAAATTTAGCCCACTGATCAGTGTCAAACCCGCCGAATAGTGGACACAAACTCTCACTACGCGGAAGCATCTGTATCCACGGCTGATGTTTTCGCTGCGCCTGCCACTGAGTTAGCACAATATAAGAAAATCCGTTACAACGAGATAATGTGACTCTGGAAGTGCTGTATTCAGCACTTAGCACAGTCTCCTGCGATGGTATTGGGACCGCTCCAATCCAAAGAGACTTTTGACTATTGATCTTATGAGGCATGAATTAAAGTATAAGTTCTTCTTCACCATAATAAGAGAATTAAAAAAGTAGTAGTAGATATAATCTTTAAACTCTAAGTGCCAGTCTTAAGAGAGAAGCTCGAAATGTGGCTTAGATTCAGTTTTAATTTTTTTTTTAGCTTCCCATTCATAATTCTGCATCGAAAAGGCAATGTGCAATATCCATTTCGTATCTACCTCTGAACTTAAATCAAAGCGGCATTATATAAGTTTTATTATAAGTTCATTAATTCTAGGTGAAACCAAGTCATCATTTCTGAACGCCATGACATAAAAAGCCATGTACAACTTTATTTAACTAAAACGAGCTAAAAAAATAGAAAAGAAATTGTACCTTTTTGAATTATGATTTCCCATGTATTCCCGGATTTGACGTAGGCAATCCTTTTCGGATTACTGTCTCAAAATCATCTTCATGTTAATATTATGACCGCAATGCCAACACCTCTCAGATTTCTTAAATTCAATATTTTGTCTATCCCTAGTCACTGTTCCTGTAAGGTAGGGAGGCACAGTAAGGGTACACAGAAAGTTGGACTCAGTCTAACAGTCAACTGCCATATGGAGATGGCTCCCAGGGATACCAAGGATACCCTAACAGCAAACTTATGGTGTTAGGTATGGGCCTGGGAATACAGACCATCAAAATTCATTTCATGCTAACGAGGGCATGGAGAAATTTCAAGTGTATCCAAAAATCCTAGAACTTGCTTTACAGGATAAGTCATTTTCTCACGATGCGTTCGAATTTGGCGAACAGGAAGAGATTTTATTTACATAGAAAATTTTGTTTGGAAAATAATGGAAAGCAAACTATTCTGCTGTTTGTTCTTGCTTTTAGAGATTCCTGAAACACATGCACAGAAAACTAGTACCGTTGTACGGTAATTATGATTTTTTTTAAGGAAAAATTGCTGTTTCAAAAAAAATAAGCACTTTTTTATTTACGATTTTGTTGTGCTTTGTATCTGGGAGGTTATCAAATTCAAAATCATTGTGCGGGAACGGAGTATAAAAATGCACGTCATCCCATGGGTCGAAATTATGTAGGCCTTATAATTTTCTCTCGCCTGACACTTTGGAATATTAAGGTAGTTGTCTGGTAACTTGGTTTGGAAAAATCGATTTTTTTACAGATTTTGAAAGGATTGTATATTAAGAACATACTGTAAAAAGTTTAGACCAAGGTTCGAAATATTGACAAAATTATAGCACATATGCGTGAGAGCCTCGTAATCACGCGCGCTGAGCAAACATCTGGACCCCTCTATTGTTTACATGTTACGTTTATACTTCCTTTGAGCGTCGGATACCTTTGTGTATACTAAATGTTTTACCTGCTTCTGCACACACATTTATTTTGGAGCCCAGTTATATCGAAATTCAAAACGAACAGTCAGTGTACGTTAGTTACTTTGTGCGTAAACATCTCGAAGAACGTAAAACTGAATTGACAAGCTCACATAATTGGAGTTACAAAATCTGTGTAGTACACTAGTATTTTTCACAAGTGAAAGGTGTTGTGTAATTTTCTACAAATTCGTTTTTACTTGTAATGATAACATCTTATAAATGAGAAAATGTCATTGATGAACCGCCGACATAGCAGCAGTGATTGTAGCGAAAGTGGTAATTTCGTTTTGATGCGTCGAAAAAAAGTATGTAGTCCGCCCGTTAAATATAATCGAATATTCGAATTTATTGAATTCGCCAAAGGGTTTTCGTTTGATCTGCCCTAAGGCAGAGGAAATAATTTTCATTATTGGGTCGCAAATTGCTCCTTGAACCGGCCAAACGAGATCGAATCTACATAATATCGATAGTGTTGGGGAACGCAGTATGAGTTTTTGCTGGTGTCCCGTACTGACCATTCCTTATACAATTCATATGTAATACATGATGCAATTATTGCAAGAAGTTCACTTGTGGCGACGTTTTTATTAACTAAATACATTATGCTTTCAGTTGAATTTCGACTTCACTCGATATCTCGTTTCGTCGAATTTCTACTGATTACGTTTGCGTCGTATAAGTTTAGGTAGGGGAAAATGAAAAAAATGTAATTGTTTTTGTTTAGCATAGTCTTGTCAGTTTGTTTTTAGCTGTTATTGAGAAAAAAAACTATAAAGATAGCGAATTGTATAAAATTTAAAGAGAAGTCGCTTAGTATAGCTACCGCAGTACTGCATTAAGGTACTAGGAAGGTTTCCGCATGGATGGCGCTCTGGATGATGTGTCATTTTTTAGTATACTTTTTTTTTTACAAAAAGTCATTTTTGTAATAGAATAGTAATTTAGGGTGAAAACTGCATTATGAATTCAACATTCAAACCAAATTTTTATCAGTTTTCACACTGGCATATATGTATAATATGGACTGCTCGATATGCTATTTCATGCGGGTACAATGTTTTGTGTCAAAAATATTTCTTACGTTGCGTCGGTGCCAACATTGAAAAAACTATTGGCAAGAAGTTGTGATTTTAATAAAACCTTTTGAATTTCTGCTGAGTATCTATGAATATATTGCCTTTGGTAAAACACTTTTTATCACTAATTAACCCAAATAATTAGTTTGAAAACATTTATTTCAACGAACCCACTTTTATGTTTATTGTTTACAGTTATCTCTCAGTTGGTACTTGGTTAGAATGAAAGAGAACGCTATACAGAAGTGAGCCCACTTTCTGCAGTGTATTTCTATTGTCGTAGTCAGTCCATATTACACATATCAGTGGTTTTACATAAGAACGCTGCAAATATTTTAAAATGTTAGTAGTTAGGACTAAGTTAGTTCTCTGATGATGTGGTAGTAGGGGTGCCTGTTTTGTGGCTTGGGAAGTGTTTCTCGAGGGCTTGGATCACCCAAAGTTGGGGTCCCAAACTCAAATTCTGAGAAAAACCTATACACATACATCACATGAATAAAATCATATTCATTGAAATAAATATTTATTTTTTAAAATTATGGAATAACAATTTTTTTGAAGTTGAATTACATAAATAAAAAAATATAAAATACAAAATATAATTGTTCAAATAAGTCAATTAACTAAATAGTTTTTACATCAAATTTAGGGTGAAATCGTTTCCAATCGGAAGAAATTATAAGGCACACATTTTATTTATATTACCACAAGTCATGGAATCACCGACTCTAAAATCATTTTGTGCAATACTGGTATGATTCCATCGACTTCCGGTTTCTTATAACCAGCAAATTCTTTTACGCCCCATTCTGTTTTTGCGTGGTGACAATAATATATTCCATATTTGGAGAGTCTAGAATTTCGGTGAAATATATATTAGCTACCATCGTCACTTCTTAAAAGAGCGGACACTGCGAAAATTACCCGATGTAGCATGAATTCCTTATTGAGTTTTGAATTGCATTAGGTCCTGCTTACTCTTGTTAATTTTATCTTGTTGATTTGCTTTCGTACTTTCGCCTTGAGTAGGGTAAGATTCTTGTAATATCTTAACCATCATAATCGCTATCAAGGTAGTTGAATGTATTGTCAGTAACACCTATTTCTATGTGTGTGTGTACCTATTCTGACTTGGATAAGATGAGAACTCTTTAAAAAAAAATTTAGTTGATCGTTCCGGGGGGCTAAAAGTATTTACTATAAACACAAGAAATATCCCTAATAAAATTGACGAATTTCGGTACTTTTTCGGATTTGAATTTTGATACTATATTTCTTAGTGCGACTTGGTTGCACAATGGGGAATTCCCCTTTGGTACCTATACCAGGATATAAGTTATTCAGAAATGATCGTAATGGCAGGCCAGGGAAAGGCGTAGCATTTTATATCCGTGACTGGATACAGGCAAAACAGATTTCGTTTTCACGTGATCAATCAATCGAGTTCTTGCGTGTTGAGATAGACTCCGGTAGTGAAAAATGTGTACTAGCTTCAGGTTATTGTCCTTCGAAGTCTTTTGATTTCGATAATGCTTCAGTATTGGAGTACACATTGGTGCCATGACTCAACGTTTGCATAATCCTCATTGTAGGAGGTGATTTCAATGTTAATTTAATTCGCCAGGATAGCTCAGCAAACAAGTTTTCGCATTTAGTTCAGCCCCTCTATCTTAATGTAGTAAATTCTTATTCTACATATTTCAGTTCTTCAAATCCTTCGTTGCTTGATTTAATCCTTGTCACGGAATTGTGATACGGGGAAAAATCAGATTGTACTTTTAGTGCGGATGATCTTAATGCATCCTATATCTCAGCTAGTAAAATACTCCCGCCAACCTCCGGTGTGATCTCTGCTCATTCACTTACCACCACGAAAAAAAATTTCGCACGTAATGCTAACATTAATCCTTTCTCATTCCATGCGCTGAGTCTAGATGAACAATCACTTGCATTGAATTATATTATAACTGATGCAGGTGGTCTTGATAACTCATCGCCACGCTTTATTAAGTTGTTATTTATAGCTATGTTTGAAAGGTTGGCAGAAATGACAGAAATGAGCTATTATAAAATGGATATATATATATATATATAGGGCTAACGTCACCTACTATTAATTCTGGAGGTTAGCAAATATTAATAATACAAGAAACTAATAAACTCAGCTACATGCGAATTCACGGCCCTTTTTAATGTGTAATAGTAATAAAATTAACTAAAGAATCATAAAATGAATAAATAAAATATGCAAAGATAAATTATTAATAATATTAACTAATAAACATAAAATGAATAAATAAAATATGCTATGCTAAAATATTAATAAATTTTCTTAAACAAAAATAAAATGAATAAATAAAATATGCCAAACTATAAAATCAGACAATAAAACGTCATAAAATAATATTAATGGCAAAAGGCTTAATGTGAACCCCGCTTAAAGACTGGGCTGAAAATACTGACAGCGCCACTGAACTCAAAGACATGTCATCGTCAAGTTCGAAGAGAGACGTCATTCAGGATGGACGGACATTTTTTTCCGATTCATTTTTTTTCGGTTTTTTGCGGCGTCTTTGATTGTTTTTCCTGCGCGGAACAAAAAAGTGGAGTACAAAAATTAACATCAGCTTGCATCCCTATAAGGCTCAACGCCAAAAGTTGAGGATAAAAAGCAAAATCAAGGAAACAGCCAGCCCTACAAATCGGAAGAGGTATTTTGGTTCAAGAACGCCGATCTGCGCTACACAAAGCTTTTGCCGGACTCCTAGGATCACGCCGAGGAACACTCAGCTAAGTCAATACATACAAAAAAAAACAAACAATTATAAACGCAAATATAAAATAATCCATAATTTAGAAATATTACTAATTCGTAGCTTTAGAATATTACATACTAACCGTCTAATTAGCTATTCTGGAAGCAGGGCGGCCGCATAGGGATTTATAGTAGAATAAATGCAAAAATTGTTGAAGGGAATGAATTCGAACGAATAACCTTACATGTTCTCCATATTATAAATTCATGTCTAATGTCATCATATTTTGCTATTAGTTTGAGAGTTTTCACTGATTTACACATGCCGAAAAAAACTTTCTCCTGGATATTTAGCTAACTTTAGCCTAATACGCCTGTTATCTTTTCTCTCCAAAGTGCTAGAAAAGGTTAGGGTAAAAGGCAGATAGTTGCCCCACTGTATTTGTGGTATAGGAGATGATTGATGTAAAAATTTAGATCGTGTTTCTTTTTTAAGATTTGGGTTCTGCGATTAAACAGTATCAACGATAGGTGCTTAGCCTAATTTAAAACAGTGTTTAATTTGTGTTTATCAGCATCGCCTGGGACTTGATAGCCTAGTGGAGGTAATTCGTTCCACTGATTTAGTGCAATACCCCGATCAGACTCAGATTGTTGTACAAGCTCTTCTAACGCAAGCTCTCTTTTACTTCATCATTTAGAGGATTAGACTCGCGTTCTTGGCCAAGTTCCCCAACTGCCATATCTGATACAGAAAATTCAGCGTCAGACAGAGCATTTGGATTGACTGGGTAGATTCCGCTGCCGGGAAAGCCACTTATTGCATTGGCAGGAGTAGCCGTTCGAATCCACGCCATGGCTATTAGCTGACCTGAATTGTACCAGTTCAGTTTTTTTTGTGGATTGGTGCGCATGAAATTGATTGTTACAGCATAATAATATTTTTTAAGGTAAACAAAGTAATATCACATCATTGCTCCCAGAAGTTTCTAGCATATCGAGAGAACTTGAATGCGAAGAAGGATCATCTGCAATCCGTAATACCTTTCCTGGCGGCTTGCGTGGAATAAAATATTCAGTCAGCCATTTATTAAACAGGTCTGAGGAAATGTATACCGGTTTCTTTTACATGTAAACTTTGGAACTTCTGACCAGCTAATGTGGCGCGGCACCACACCTGGTTTTCGCTTATACTTGCGAGGTATTTTGCTCACCAACAATGAACGCGTGAAACAGTTATGTGTTTATTTTATTTAAAACAAATCATAGTCACAGTAAGTTGGAAAAACCATCAAAAGAAAAAAATCTGGCTTTGTTCGCTGAAGAATTTATAGTTGCGGATTGTTGCCTCTAGAGCAACTATCCGTAAAAGTAAATAGGGCGACTATCCTTTTTGATAAGGATACTTGCCCTTTTTATTTTCCAAATAAATAAAAACTATGCAACAATAAAATATAATAAAGAGTGTAGTTTAAACTATAATGCATGCAAAGAAGCAAAAAGTTGACTGAAACCACAATCAGTAATAAAAATATTCAATGGAAATTACTTACCAATATAGTTTCGATGCCCGTCAAAGTTTCGCTGCTGAAGATTTTTGCTCACACGGACAGAAATTGTGTGCCTACTTTGACGGCTGCCATGGCACAGAGGCCTATGGCAGAATCACCTAATTATAGCGAAGCACTAACGCCTCCAACATCCCTAACATAGAGTAATCAATACCGGGGCATATATCCGACTGAGGCAACTATCCGGCTCTTACCCTATGTGTAAGCAAATTCTTGTTTATGTTGAAGAAAATACTTGCTGATGCGTTGGCTATCGAGATTCCGTCCAAATTATAGTAGCGAAACTCCGGTCCTCAAGGCATCTGCGGACATAAGAGCTACCCTCGACCAGGATAATCTCACGAGGTTAATATTGCAGGATTTTTCCAAAGCTTTGGACTGCGTTGATTACATGTTACCAACAGAAAAACTTTAAAAATCGTTTAATTTTAGCAGTTATGCTATCGCCCTGGTTGACAAATATTTGTCAGACCGCAGCCAGAGTGCTTAAGACGATGGTGGTGTTCTTCAGGGTTCAGTACTGGGTCCACTATTCAATTTAATTTATTACTATTACTATTTAGCTTTTTCATAAATGATCTTCCAGAACTGGTTCACAATGTCCAAATCCATCTTCATGACGACGATAAACAGATCTATCTAAGCACATCAAGTGCTGACCTGAATAGTATATATAATTCGTCAATGCGTAATCGTTTGTTATTGAATCCAGGGAAACCACTCTACTCTAAACGGTTGTCCATTGCCTAGTCTAAGCAAGGTGTCCAAACTTGGAATCATCCATCACTGTAATATGAAGTGTTAGGAGAACGTTATTGCGATGATTAGAAAAGTTTTTGCAGTACTGCGACGATTATGGCCTTCAGCCAACATTCTATTAAGTATCGCATGCTGTAAATTAGTTAGAAGATTGCTATTGTCTAATTTATTTTGGTCAGTTTAATTTCTCCTAGGCTGGAGAACTCATGTGCTTTCATATATGAATTAAGAAGGTTCGACCATGTCTCACCTTTTCCACATGGTTGGTTGGTTGTTCACTGATGTCGTTGTAAGATATTATGTAACCGAAGCTTAAATATTATAGTCTCGATTAGAACCAAATGTAACCGCTGGTATAATTCTAACTCTAGACTTTAACCGGATGTAGAACTTTGATCTTCACAATATTAATAATTTATTCTAGATCGCTCCCACGAAAGCAAGTCAGTCAGACACACATAGTCATAAGCTTAACCTATTTGTAAGAATTCATGTAACAAATCATGTGCTCATAATAATTTATATAGACGACGTCTTAATAGCTGCTGAGTCACAAGAAGAGTATGACAAAATCTTGTTTAAAGTAATGGAAATAGCTAGACAAAAAAGTGTGAAATTCAACAAAGGAAAAATTCAGTTTCGTACAAATATTGTAAGGTATTTAGGGCATATAATATCCGATAAGGGGATCCAATGTGATCCTGAATGCACAAAAGTTATCACTGCTCTAGCTCCTCCCAGAGACAAAAAAGAATTACAAAGAATATTAGGTATGATTAATTATGTGAGGCAGTTAATTCCAAATTTGGCTGAAAAGTCGCAAAAGTTAAGGGAACTTTTAAAAAAATATGTAATTTTTGAATGGACGACAGAACATACACACATTTTAAATGCGATAAAAGAAATGATAATGAAGGCACCTACCTTGAAGCCATTTGATACTGAGAAGGATATTGTAATCCAATCAGATGCATCGAAGTATGGGTTAGGATGTTGCCTTTTTCAAAATGGTTATCCAGTAAGCTATGCATCTCGGAGTTTAAATGATGCAGAAATTCAGTACGCCCAGATAGAAAAGGAGCTACTGGCCATAGTTTTCGCGTGCTCCAAATTTCATAACTTAATATACGGTCGCCCAGTGAAGATATTAACTGATCACAAACCTCTTTTAGGAATTATAGGAAAAGAAATTGCAAAAATTAGCTCCCCACGGATACAACGAATGAAGATTCGATTATTGAATTATAAGCTAACTTTACATTATATACCAGGAAAAGACCTGCCTATCACATATTTGTTATCGAGAAATTTTTGTAAAGATGAGCAAGGGCAAGAAATTAAGGATCTGACAGAAGTAGTGCATTCAGTATATATTAGTGATGCAAAACGGTCTATGTTTAAAGAAGAGTCAGTCAAAGATGAAATTTTAAGGCAAATTAGGAAAGTCCCCGAAGAGGGTTGCCCAAAAAGGAAGCAGGACTTAAACGAAAATGTTCGAGTTTTCTGGAAAATCAGAAATGAGCTGTGATTGGATGATGGATTAATCTTTGTGAATGACCGCGTATTTGTGCCAGTAACTTTAAGAAATTATCTGTTGGACCTACTGCATCGATCGCATCAGTTGATAGAAAGGACCAAAGCAAGGGCAAGGAGTTTAGTATACTGGCCAGGCATGAACAATGCCATTGAAGAAAAATTGTCAATGTGTAATACTTGCCAGAAATTCAGAAATGCAAATAGAAGAGAGCCAATGATGCATCATAAAGTCCCTGAATATCCATTTCCAAAGATTGGTCTGGATATCCTGGAACATAAAGGAAAACCTTTTCTTGTGTTAGGAGATTTTACATCGAAATATTTAGATATCTGAAGACCACCACATCCGTGATTAATAAACTTAAATGACTTTTGCTGTGCATGGTATTCCTCGCCAAATAGTAGCGAGTAATATGCCATTTGGATCCTATGAATTTAGGCAGTTCACTGAGAAATATGATATTGAATTACTTACTAGTAGTCCCAATTATCCTAAATCAAACGGGTTCGCAGAAAGGATGGTCCAGATATCGAAAATAGTCTTTAAAAAATGTGAAGAAAGCAAGATAGAATTGTGGGAAGAACTTCTCGAACATAGAAACACCCCACCAACAATTTTATTATTGTCACCGATAGAAATGCTAATGGGTAGAAAAACTCCTACATTATTGCCATGGAAGCTAATTCTGTTCGATAATCCGTCATTGCTGGGTAGTAAAACTGTGTATAAAAAACCCAATAAAAGTAAATTTTATTATTATTATTATTATTTGAAAGTGGGGAAGAAGTGTGGTATAAAACAGATCAGGGTTGGATTAGGGTCAAGATAAAAGAACGCGATAATGCACCAAGATCATGAAGAACGATCTATGGTCTGCTCTGTTTTCTCTTTGGCATAGTATGGAATGGAATAAGAATGGAGTCGGGTAGCTGATAGTTTCTTATTACAATTATACATTTAATATAGTTTGTAAAATAATCATCTTTTTCTGTTTACAGCTTGAATTCACGAAACTTAGTCATGTAGGTACTTACTAAGGTTTGATGAAATTAGGATACATGTATAAGTAATAACAACAATGAATTTTTAATGTTAATGAAATAACTTTCATAGTTAAGCAACGTATGTAATACATAAAGAGTTTGTTTTCAGGGGTAGGTGTAAGATATTATGTAACCGAAGCTTAAATATTATAGTCTCGATTAGAACCAAATGTAACCGCAGGTATAATTTTAACTCTAGACTTTAACCGGATGTAGAACATTGATCTTCACAGTATTAACAGTTTATTCTAGATCTCTCCCACTGAAAGCAAGTTAGTCAGACACACACAATCATAAGCTTAACCTATTTGTAAGAATTAATTTAATAAATCATGTTCTCATAAATCACAGCGGGTTCTCATTAAAATATCACAGTCGTATTTAATTAAAAGAAAATTCATATGCTTGTATAACTTACTCCAGCCGAATTAGCCGGAGTAGCCCAGAGAAATGTTCCAATTCAAAACATCCCGACGCAATAAAATTCTAATTCGACCGCGCTTCTATAAATTAGTAATGGAAGGTTATTACCTTGCCCAAGGAGGTCGGTTATGGATTTGTCTTCCTTTTAATATTCAAGCTGCATGCACTGTCAATGCTTTCAAAAAGCTTATTAACACACAGTTAACATGATTTTCTTTATATATATATTATATATTGCAAAAGATTTAAGCATTGTAAAATTCTATATAGCCTCAGAAATAGCAAAGTGATTTAAGTCGTCTCTCATATTGCTAAGAACTATCCTCTGTGCAAGGCTCAAATTGTATAATTATTTTATATTTCACAAACTTGTTCATATTTATATAATATTGTAACGTTTCTTTATCTATTGGATAAAAATTTGCTCCGGCCGAGCGGTAAACGAGGGAGCAGTTTTTGTTCTGATATTTAAAACTCCTTTAAGAATTTCACCGAACTCTTAGCAATTGAAAAAGGTTACGGCTATATATAATTTATGTTATGTAAGCAATAAGATTATTTTAGTTAAACGGAAAATTATTTATTCTCACTGTAACTGAATATTTTAAAAGAAAATTTATTTTACTGTATCTGACTTGGTACTCACCTGATCAGTGTTTTGGCAGCTGATTCACTTGGTTCTCTATTAAGGTTTTTAGGATTGGGATATTTTCTTTATTCCAGTCGAGACCCAGAATAAAATGAGGTTAGTAATTCTGACTGCAGTCGGTACCCACAGAAAGAATCTTTATCACAGTCGAGACCCACGATAAAGTGTCTTGAGTTAGTAATTTATTCCTATTGCAGTCGATACCCACAATAAGAATCTTTATTACAGTCGAGACCCGCAATAAAGAGTTTGGTGTTAGTAATTTATTCTAACTGCAGTCGCTACCCACAGAAAGAATCTTTATCACAGTCGAGACCCGCGATAAAGTGTTTTGATTGAGTTAGTAATTTATTCCTATTGCAGTCGATACCCACAATAAGAATCTTTATTACAGTCGAGACCCGCAATAAAGAGTTTGGTGTTAGTAATTTATTCTAACTGCAGTCGCTACCCACAGAAAGAATCTTTATCACAGTCGAGACCCGCGATAAAGTGTTTTGAGTTAGTAATTTATTCTTATTGCAGTCGATACCCACAATAAGAATCTTTATTTTAGTCGCTGTCAAAAATAAGATCTTTAATCCAGTCGGTACCCAGAATAAAAATCTCAATTTTCAACCATCTAACCAAAATAAAGCATTTGTTTGATTAGTATAAAATCCTTATTGCAGTCGCTACCCACATTAAAGTATTTGATTTGTTAGTAAAAATTGGAACACTGGGAAATAACACTAGGAATCGAGAACCACTTGATCACTGCACTGCCAAAATAAAAAAGAGATCGAGCCAAGTCAGACTGCTGTTTATATAGCCAGAGTTTGCACACGGCATCAAAGAACGGTAGTCAAAGGCGCATGGCAACAATATTGGCATAGCAACAACTGGCACAGAAACAATAACTTGGCATAGCAACTGCACCTCATCATTTGTCATGAGTGTTACCATTTTAGTTATTGCTGCCACAGGCTGCTTTCAGCTTATTATCTAAAAAAAATATTTTGAGTAAATTCAATTTATTGTTAATTCAATGGTATAAGTGTAAAAAATATATAAAAAAAATAAATTCCTTAGAACCGTACCTTCAGCTGGTTTAAACGCAGCTGGACGCGGCACGCACGAGTTGCTGCACTTCCTCTTATATGTACCATCGCAATATTCCGCTGCACTGTGATTTCTGGTGAGCTAGCTGCAATTAAAGGCTGAAATACAAACGAGTGCGACACGCACCTGTCGACGCCAACAAATAATTTTCGAATACATGTTACGACATTAGAACATAGCAAATGCTGTGCCACAAAAAATGTCGTCGTCAAAGATTTGCTTCCATTTCGAGCACCGACGTTTTAAATCTGGCATAAATGCACATCGGCTTTAAATACAACTTATACTTATTCTTAAAAAGATGTAAAAATTTCCCTGTAGACATCCCAAAGAAAACAAAACTCAACTCATTTATCTAGAAATGACGACGACAATGTCGCAATCATTGTATTACGTCTGTGGCAATCAACGCCGTAACTTGGCGCCGACAATTTTAGGTCGCATTCTGGGCGCATGGCGGAACGTGATGTGTAATGAGAATTTCTTGCCCGTACCTCGTTTCCATTTTGTGTTCTAGTACGATTTCGTCTTTACGCGGAATGTTCAGTCTGACTGACGTCTGTACTTGCCCTATTAGTGAGATAATTCGCGTTTGTTTATCTCTGCTAATTTGAGATAATGTGATTTCGCAAGCTTGACGTGCTCGTTTTTTTTTGTCTGATTTAAGTGTTGTGTTTTGCATAACGAAATCACATTATCTCAACTCGCGAGTGTCTCAAGTTTTTGTGTCGCTGCGCCGCTTCCAGCCCAGACGTTCATTCGGCATTATTTATTTACATCGAGGGAAGGAGATATAATTAGGTAGTTGCATTTAACAATTAAAAAGTAGAAGTGGTTCTTTGTGGTCTTTTTG
This sequence comes from Dioctria linearis, assembly GCA_963930735.1. Lineage (NCBI taxonomy): Eukaryota > Metazoa > Arthropoda > Insecta > Diptera > Asilidae > Dioctria > Dioctria linearis. The sequence goes on from OZ005740.1 coordinate 78,721,237, forward strand.
TTTGTTTTCACGCGAAGGCACCCAGGAGCGCATTTGGATAATGCAACGATGCAAAGCTGGAACGATGCATGACGTTATGACGGCTTCAAGACAGATACCTAGCAGCCGAGCAACAGCAATTGTTGATTAGGTAAGGTCAATTTATAATTTTAAATTTAAGAATAATTTTTTGTGGTGTTTTGGATTTAATTTCAGAAAGCACTCAAATCGTGTGGGATTAGTGATTTTGTTATAAGTTATCATAGAGATGTATGCCAATACGGTTTTACTGAGGAACTCAATGGGAAGGTAGATGCCGTCTTTTTGGATCTTCCTGCCCCAGATTTAGCAGTACCTTATGCGCTTAAAGCTCCAAAGAAATCAGGAGGACGTTTTTGCTCATTTTCACCTTGTATAGAACAATCACAAAGATGTTGTGAAACTTTATCAGAGCATGGTTTCACCGAGATGGAAATTCTACAAATGGAAGATATAGTAAACCAAGACTGTTCCTGTTATCAATTTAGAATCTGTAAAGTTGAAGTCTGAAATTAGCAATTAGTTGTAATTTTCGCTACAATATATACGAATTATATAAATATGTACTTATATTACAGCATTTTGATCTTAAATTTCGGTATTTTAAACAAAACAATATCTGCAACTATCACGATAAGAGATTTAACCGTACCTCGGTGAGGATGCACTTATGTTAAGATAAATTTGACAGATGTTTTCGTTTTCTAGAACACGAAATCTCTTTAAAAAAAATCTGCACAAAAGTTGATATCAGCTGACGTTTGACATCTCTTAACTCTTTACGTAGAAAGCATTGTCTGCTAATTGGCTTTGACAGCCCAGTTAAGAGGATAAGAGCTCTTATCTCTTATGTAGAGTCGGGGGAGTAATTTAACTTTTAATTCTTTTATAATGCAACTCACCCAACTTTCAGGTGTCTAATGCCTCACTCCGTATATGGAAAATAGTATAAATTTATTTATGACTATCAGAACCAGCTTAATACAAGCTCGCTGCATGGACACGTTTAATAAATAAACGTCTCAACAATACATGCGTTTCATCATTTAGTCGGTGTTAGTACTAGTATGTTACACTAAACATACACCGAACACCGGATAAAATGACATGCAACATAGAACAAGACAATTTAAAAAATTAATTAAAACAAAATTAAATATTAAATAAGCGTTTTTTTAAAACATGCTTAGGGACGTCAACAACAAAATTCTGAGCCATATTATTGACAGTAATACACATGCGATCAATAGGTTCATACATGCTAAAGTTAGACCTTGAGGAGTTAACATGCAACAGAGGTAGCCTTCTCAAATTGTGGCTACTATCACGGAAAGAGATTTTGTTACGTAACAATAGAGAATCAATATTCGCGTTTAAGAGTTGATGCACAAATGTTACATCGGCAACCAAGCGACGTTTCTCAAGCGAGTGCATATTCAAAAGCTTCAAGCGATCCTCGTAGGGTGGAAGAATTAAAGAATTATTCCAGGGTAGATGCCTGAGAGCAAATCGTAGGAAGTTCCGCTGAACAGACTCGATACGGTCGATGTGTGTACCGTAAAATGGAGACCAGACCTGGCTAGCATACTCAAGAAGTGGTCTCACAAAGCAAGTGTACAAACGCAATGTTATGGTAGGATTTGAAAACTCTCGGGACCAACGTTTTATAAAGCCCCGGATAGAACTACTCTTTGAAACCATGTAGTTTATATGGGAGATAAAATTCAATCTGTGGTCACATTTGACACCCAAGTCACACACAGAGTCCACACGGCGAACCGAGGAATCCGAGAACTCATAATCATAAGTGATGGGTTTCTGATTCCTGTGGAAAGTCATAACCTCACATTTGTTGATATTGAGTACCAAATCATTGCTCTTGCACCAATTGTAAAATTTTTGAAGGTCACCCTGTACCTGTTCACAATCGTTAACAGATTTAATCTGAGCGAAATGCTTAATATCGTCAGCATAAATCAAGACCTTACAGTACCTCACAACAGAGACAATGTCGTCAATAGACAGAATAAAGAACAACGGGCCCAAGTGACTCCCTTGTGGTACGCCAGACGAAGCCTTCAATACTCTAGAGATGGAATGGCGGAATAAGATTTGGTATGTTCTGTTATCTAAATTAGACTCCGTCCATTTTAGAAATATTGGGGGAAACCCATATTTTTCCATTTTAAACAGTATCACGGAGTAAGATAACTTGTCGAACGCCTTACTAAAGTCTGTATAAATGCAATCTGTCTGATAGCCTTTTGCAGACCCGCAAATGGTATCCGAGATAAATTCCAACAAATTAGTGGTTGTAGACCTGTCCGAAATAAACCCATGCTGGTTTGAAGAGAGCAAATTCTTACAGGAAGTTGAAAGTTGAGAGTAAATGATAGATTCGAATAATTTGGGCAAGCAAGATAATTTTGCAATAGGTCTATAGTTAGAAATTTCATTTCTACTACCTTTTTTGTGGATAGGTATGATAAAGGAGTTTTTCCATAGCTGCGGGAAACAACCTCTATCGACCGATTTTTGGAAGATAATTCTCAGCGGAGCTACCAGGGCGAGGCAGCATGACTTAAAAAAGGCTGGAGGGATTCCATCAGGACCAGTTGTGAAGTCATTTGGAAGCCCATTAATATGATCCAGTATATCCTCTTCTGAAGTTGAAGGGATAGTGAATGAAACGTTATGGGAATCATTCATATGACTGAAGTTGCCATTTTGAGGTTGAAAATTTGATGAGGCAAAGGCATTGTCAAAAAATGAAGCAAACATATCGCAAATTTCAGACGAATTATCACTAGCAGAATCCTTGTACCTCATGGTATTGGGGTAGTTGTCCGTTTTTTTCTTCATATTAATAAACTTAAAAAACATACGTGGGTCACTAAATAATTTCGTACGCATCTTTTGAACATACTCATCATAAAGTGCAGAAGAAAGTTCTCTGAACTTATTATAGAATGTGAGGAAGTTGCTGTGACTTATAATGTCCTTGTCCCTCATATAACTTTTCCATAGCTTATTCTTCCTATTTTTAAGACGTTTAAGTTCTTTATTGAACTATGGCGGTGATGTTTTATTCAACAGCTGACGCTCGCGGGGAATACAAGAAGAAAATAAATCGAAAAGAATTATGTAAAACTTAGAAACGTCTTCATCAACACTATTGCAAGACAGAAATGTGTAGAAATCAATAGAGGTAAGTCTACTGGAAAGTCCTGAAAAGTAAGCCTTTCTAAAACTGAAAAAGTATTGCGCTTCGTCACAATATGTGAGGTTTTCGGTTACATAGCAATGCGTAATTTGAAGAGGGGGGTGGTATTTGTCAAGAGTAGAGTCAGTAGAAAATACCAGGTCTAACTGCCTACCCATGTCATTCTTAACATTACTGATTTGGCTGAGACCAAGAGATGAAATAGTGTCAAGGAAAAGTGATTCCCTTGTTGTCAAGTTATTAAGTGGAAGATAGTCATCGTCATCATCATTAAGAACCCATTGTATATTGGGTTGGTTAAAATCACCAATAAGTAGTAATTCGTCAAGAGGTTCCATCTTACCATGGATAAAATTAGATGTTAAAATGAGTAGGTCATAAATATTCTGACCTTTGTCGTCGACGATATTTATGGAGTCTGGAGGAATATAGCAACAAAGTATGTATAAGTCATATTTTACGAGAGACATCTTAAGAACTATAAGTTCAATGTCGAGAGTGTTGGAGAAACTGGGGAGCTCAACTTGGCTGCAATTTAAGTGGTTTTTACAGGCGAGCAGTACGCCACCGCCACGAACTTCAGAATCAGTATACCTATCTCTTCTAAAAATTTGATAAGAATTGTCAAAGATTTCAGCTTCGCGAAAACCATGATGCAGCCAAGTTTCCGTAAAAGCAACTATATTAAAACAATTTGCAACAGAGGACTTAAAGATTTCTGCAGTTTTTGTCCGAATCCCCCTTACGTTTTGATAGTAAAGGGAGAGCGATTTGAGTTTTTTGAGATATCGCTGCTAATTTTAGCTGTACTTCTATGTTGGTGTCCAGAAGGTACGAACAATTTAGTAAAAGCGCCAGAGGGCCAAAAAGTGGGATCCAATAACTTATCCTGCTCATCCGCGGACACAGTTAGAACAAAAGATGCAACAGGTTTAGAGGATTTACTAATTTTTCGACAAGAAATACCATCTGTTGCAATATTCTTGGACTTCAAATACTTCAAAATGTCCTCGCACATCGTTCTGGAGAGAAACGGGTGACAAAAACATTCGAAGGTTTTGGCACCGTTCTCAAAGAGACACCAATGCTATTTCCTGGAGGGGACACAGATGAAGTATCATTCGATACTGTGGAAAGCTCCCTCACTTCAGCTACAGAAGCAGATGTAACGAGAGCCAGATCACCGCTTGCTGTGGATTGAACAGAGTCCTGATATGAAAGAATCGCCTCATTGGGGCTATGTTGGCGTCTTCGACGGTTCCTCTGCTTTTTGGCTGGTTTACTACTATGTGCATTAGGTACCGGACGGTTAGAGTCTACTTCCTGCTGCAGGAGAGGTGATGGTTGAGAGTCAGACAATTCCTTATCCACTGGAGATAATTTTTTGACATCAGTCGCCATGGAGCTGATAAGTCTCGAGTTTTCAGAAACAGCAGATACCCAAGAACCTATATCGCCTTCAACACGCTTTAAACTACGCCGAACGTCGTCGATTACTGGGATAAGTAACGTGCTGTTGGAATTCTGAGACGCAGATGGTGAGTCTTTGGCAAATACTGCATTAACATCAACCAGTGAGTCAGACAAATTTTGAACCTTTAAAGCTAGGTTATGAGACATTTCAAGGGGTGTGTCCGAATTCATGCTCAATACATCCACAAGTTTCAACAGCTTATCAATTTTACCATTTAAAACATTAATGTCATCGGAAAATACTTCGAGACCAGTCCAGTTCATAGATAAGCTATTAAATTTATCCGCAATGCGAGACTGAACGGTACTTATTCATATTATACTTTATGTATTTTTGATTTCCTCTTTTTGCTCAAATTTTTTTTTCACTACTAATTATTAATATTTTTAGTTTGTATTCTCTTTTTTATATTATTGCGTTTATAACTTTATCTAGCGCTACTTTTTAATTATAATACAAAAGAATGTAAATCTTGTGTAGGTATATCATCCAGCGAGGAATAAATTATTATGATTATCTACTTAACTATGTGTACAGATGCCTCATTTTTCTCGCTTTTCTCATTTCTTTGTTCCCATATTGACCTACTCTGTTGTTTATTGGGAAGAGTCTCAGAGTATTCTGACATTCCCATTAGTCCAAAGCCTTTAAAAGAGAGAACCTTTATTTGACAAATAATCAGATTTTTATTTTGCGTAGATTTCCTATAGCGGCAGAAAGTTCATGTAGGTTTGCCTATAATATTGGATGTCTTGCCCAAGTATTGATGGATAATCGTTATCAATTTTTTCAGTTGTAGCTATCCAGTCCTTCTTATCTAACACACTATTAGTAGCATATATAGTATGTAAATAAAATGATAGTGCTAAATAGTTCGAATATTAAATGGCGTTTAACAGCAATTTAATTTGTATTATAGGCAAGCCATACCAAGTTAGTACGTCTATTATGGCTTCTCAAACTCATCGATATATGTGCAACCACGTAACGCGTACCAAAACTCTCAAAATTACCACATATATGCAGTGTAAAAATGTCCATATTACGAAACGAAATTTCTTATCCAGGTTATAAAATCTATATATCTCCTCTAGTCCCAACGAACACAATCACTGAAAAATCCAACAGGAGCAGTCCAGTTAAAACTGCATTATCTTCTTGATGAATAAGTGAAAAGTTCAGATGCTCTATATGTTCTGGGAATCTATCTATACCCCGTTTTCGCAACCGGATGGATCCATTATTGATGTACCACTTGATGTCCTACATCAGTTCGTTTATTGAATTTCTTTATAAGGTACTTGATGGTGTGGCTCTATGGAATCCTATTGACACGACAATGTGGACACGTAATCCATTATTAATGTCATCAATAGAGTAGTATGTCCCTGAATGTCTTAAACTCTCTATGGACTGGACAAAATTTCTGACATAAATTGATTATATTTTGCCTTAGTTGTCTCCAACTATTGGGTCTATCTGACATAAATGAGACCCCTAAATCGATTCGAACTGCTTTCTGAGTGTTTTCCAATTTTAATAAAATGTGCTTACTGCATTGTGCAGTAATGAAATGCGAGACCCTTGGAAATGCTACATGTCTGATACAGACAATGAACAACTAATCTCAATTAAAGGAAAATTGGTTTGGATTTGAAATTATGAAATAAGAAAACATGCGGACTGTAGCATAAAAAAAATCCAATTTATTAAAAAATTTGAATACAAATTTCCTCTTCTTAAAATAAGTTTCTCTAATAGTACAAAAAATTAACAGAATTTCATTACATCAATTTAAATAATTATGTTGCATATTTTAATTTCACTAATTTTTTAATTAGGGCTAGCAGAAATGTCCATCGAACGTCATATGTTATTTGATGATTTCTTCTGCAACATTTTTTTATGAATTAGGTACCCTTTATAAAAAAATATAAATGACAAAAAAAAAAAACAAAAAATAAAAAAAAAGTGCCAAATTAATAACAATGATGTTCAAATAATAATGATGGGCAAATAAACAGGCCAAATTAAACTGAAGATGAATAAAAAAAAACTATAATGATATAAAATAAAATTAAAAAATGATAAATATATCACAAGGTAATGATGCCAAAACAAAATAATGATCCGCAATATTTCTTTCTGCGTTTGCCAGATGAAACTTAATTAATTAATAAAATGAAGTACAGTCAGTGCCTGGCTTAAAGCCGAAGACCAAAAATTCCATAAAGAAATTTTTGGGAGTATAGGTACTGCGTCTAAAGTGTTTCGATCGGCAGTAACAGGGTGATCTCATCAGGACAGCAATGAACCCTGGAACTGTCTGCTGTCTACACTACAGTGAACTCAGATGCCAATAAGTTGCTGGTGGATATACATATACTTCTTTAAAAATCTATATGTGAATCGTTTTAAGGAAAATTTGTTGCCTTCTTAATTAAAATGATTTTTGGGCATCCCATTTTTAACTAATACGTGGAAGTGGTAATGTGATTTTGTAGCCGGGAATTTTGTGTATCTTAATTTGTGCGTTTTTTAATGTGACCTTCACAAAAAAAATTAGTTCAATTGGTAAGTTTTTGTTTATACATATTGTGTTATTTAAATTTTCTTTTTTTAAAGAAAACCTTGACAAACTTGCAAATATATTTCATGAATTTGTGAGGTTATCTTTGTTGGTATTCTTGTTTGACTGTAAACTATGTCTATTTATTATAATGTCTCCCTTTAAATTGTTTTTTAGTGCTGTCCACTTTAAAGAGGGAGAGAAAACCTTGTATCAATTTGACTTATGGAGGGAGGAACTTATTCTTGGATTGGAAGTTTATTAAAGTACTTTAGGAAAGTACCTATTATGTATTTCATGTTTCACTTTAATTAAATTTTCCTTTTAGATTTTGTGCTGTCGGAGTCATCTTTTTTATCGGAGATATCCCATTAATAAATGAGGACGACGCTGTCATTAATGTGTTTATCTTATTTGTAAGTTTTTGTTGAACTCTACGATTTCGTGTATTTTGTGTAAAATGGAAATTTCTTCCAACGTGTTGCCTTAGTATGTTGGTGGAGATGGGTTCGCTTCTATTAAAAAGGCTAGATCCTTTTATTCAAATACCAACATTTAATTTCAAGATATTTAGTTCTAAATTTTTCTTGTTTCGTTTATTCTGATAACAGTTTTTCCAGCTGGTATGAGTTTTTCTAAATCTCCGTTTTATCTCGTTCCGATGCAAAAAAATATTTTTCTCTACATAGTTAATTGGATTAAAACGAATAAAATAATAATGGAAAGAATTTCTTTTTATTTTAATTTAAATTTTATTTTATTTTTAATGTTTTATTTCTTTAATAGAAATCTTTTTTTTTATATTCTTTTAATATAATTCTTTAACAGCAGTGTACTTATTGTAATTTGGGTGCTTGGAAAGAAACTGAATAATCAAACATTTTTGTTCTGACACTTCTATATACGCTGCATACTAAGTGTCCTAATACATTAGGTCTGTCTGTTTACTCGAAAGTTTTTACTCGGTGTAAAAACTTTTACGCATTTTTACTCACAAACCGTCTGTTAACTTTTAGTTAGTAAAAATCGAGTAAATTTATACGTTTCCCCTCTTGCACAAAGTTGCACATTTTTACTCATGATCAAGAGCATGAGTAACTTCAATATGCAATCAGCTGACTGTCAAAACCCTTAAATTTGAGGTTAAGCCAGTTGTTGTGTTATCGAATGAATGTAAAAATGATAATCTAATGAGTTGAGATTTTTAAAAAAATATTAAAGAGGGTGAATTTTTTAAAACGTATTTCAAATTAATTAATTGTTTTCTGTTTTAAGCAGAAAACGTAGAAGCCAAATATTTGACACATGGCAAGCTGAACAGTATTTACTCGAGAATTGTCTAGTAACTTTTCTTGAGTTATCCCCTCTACCGCATAAAAGTTTTTACTTGATTTTTACTCAAAGATTTTAGCTCAGAAGTAAACAGACAGACCTATTTTCATTCTATGTAATATTTCTTATTTTTTGAGTGTCTGTATACAGTAATTCTAAACCTTTGCAAAATTTTCTTTCACATTAATTATTTATTAGCTATATTTAATTTATTCAACCATGTATATATGTACGTTTGCATATAGAACGCTACTTTCACTGCCCCCTCAGTATTCATGAAAACGTTAGTAAGACAGCTCAAAATTAGAATGTAAAAAAAAATTAATTATAAATTAAAGGTAACTTTTTTGTTGATTGTTCGGTTTTCGAAATTACTGAATCATTTATATTTTCCAAAAATGCTGGTTTCAAACAATTTACCCTCCAATTTATCAAACAATTTCTCCTCCTTGCATTACTTTAAATGGACTATCATATGGTAATTGAAGACTTGGCTTTATTCTGTCGGTGCTAATATACACGAATTCGCAATTCTATAGTGATTTAGCGGCATAAGAAGTAGTACTAGATTTCCTAGTATCCGCTGGCATCAAATTTTATACTTATGTTATGGAATGTCAAAGTTTTCTAATCTATATTTGGATTTTAAATTTGTATGTTGTTGGTCTACCTGCGCTCAGCTAATTATATGTAGATCAATATTATTTCCGTTTGCCATTTCACTATATTCTTCATGATTGATTGGTATTCGAGAGAAAGAATCAGCTACCACATTTTCTTTTCGTTCTATGTAATGTATATCTGATATGAACTGTGTAATGTAATCTAATTGTCTTGCTTGTCTTGGTCTTCTTTCAGTTTTAGTCCATAAATAATGTTGCTCTCGCAAGAATTTCCTTTATTATTTGTAAGCTTGTTTCACATGATTTTTGTCACGCAAAATTGTTAGCAGTTTTTGTTTTTTTTTTTTTGTTTTTTTTTTTAAGAAAAACGTTAAATTATTGTATATAGGACTTAGTAATTCGGCTAATCTTGGTATGAAAAGACGGTAATAGTTTATCATTCCTATGAACTGTTGGATGTGTTTTACTGATGCAGGAGAAGGAATATCCTTAATGATTTTGATTCTATTCGTTGAAGGAAGTATATCATCTTTACAAATTGAATGGCTTACGAAATTTAGAAATGTAGCACCAAAAACACATTTTACTGTATTTATGTTTATTCCGTATTTTGTTTGTTATCTTTTCGAATAACGGTCTTAAATGCGCTTTATGCTCTGTTTAGTTTTGGCTTGCTACTAAAGTGTGATCTATGTATGTAAATACATAGTCTAAACCTTTTGTTACTTCGTTCATGAGTCTTTGAAACGTTTGTGCCGCGTTTCGGGGACCAAAGGGCATCCGTGTAAATTCATAAAGATCAAAAGGTATTGTGATTGCCGTTTTGTAAATACCTTCTGGAGCTACCGGATTATGATGGTAGGCTCTAACCAGATATATCTTTGAGAAAACTTTGCGATTTCTAAGATTTACTGAAAAATTTTGTATGTGTGGGATTGAATATCTGTCTGGAATCGTAATAGTGCTTAATTGTCTATAATCCCCACACGGACTTTTTTTCGCAACTAAATATAATGCTGAAGTTGTAGAAGATGATGATGGTTGCATAGACCTAGTTACAACAAGTGATCAAATTTCATTTTTGCAATTTTGAATTTTTCTCCATCTAATCTGCTGGGTATAGTAAAGCGAAGTTACCCTTTTGTTGTAATATGGTGTACAACATTATTTTACACAGATACTCCATATCGCGGAGGTTCTGTTACTGATGCGAATTGTTTTAAAATGCTTCCATATTCGTTCTCAATAGTAAATTGTTTCGGGGCTGGTGTATTTACCTTGATGGTCATGCAACTTACTGATGTGCTGTGCTTCCGCCGTTTGTTGTCTGTAAGTCTGCTCCTATTATTGAGTGGTTTATTTCTGCAATTACAAATGGGAACGAAAACTCAATTTTTAAACCAAAGTTGGCTTTAAACAACCTTGTACCAAACGTTTGTATTGTAAAGCTGCTACCAGAGTTAAAGAATTGTCTTTTTTGTATCTACTACAAAAGGTGGTAGGGATGACCGAAAGGTCAGATCCACTATTAATTAAAAACTTAAACTTGTTTTCGTTATCGTAAATAAACAAACGTTTTGAAGTAATATTAAAGAAGGAATTGGTTGAATACTTAGGGGGGGGGGGGGGGTAACTAGTTTTTTGACATTTGATTGTTTGTTAAAGAACGGGGAGGGGGTATAATTTCGCAGATTTGTGGGAATCGAGCCGCTTCTTGGTAGCCGGCCTGTTCGTTGAGATGGGTGTCTTGTAATCACCGCCTTGCTGATTGTTCGTCGAAGTCGGGAGAGACCGTAGCCAGACACCGATGTCCTGATCCGCCCAATTACGAGGGTTCTACGTTCGGAGGGTAAGTCACCAAGAGCGTCAGCACCTGTACCAGTAAAAAGAAACACCAGTTTATATGTTGCCGTTAAATGCTGCTAACAATTGTCATAAGGTTAATGTATAATGGTCCGGCTTGTCCTGATGACAACATGGATTCGAATTCGAATCCTGGGTGGATTCCAATTTTCGCAAGTGTAGAGGAATGATGAAGAGGAATTATAGATTCCGTTAGCACGCGATCTGGATTAGTGTTGATGTAGGTAGCCGTCAGGAGACGACAGATCCTGATTGAGAAGTCAATCTCAAAAACGGAGGTCCGCTCAATTCTGTCTTCACTAAAATAAAGGAATTACATATTTAGATTTATTGTCTTTAAATGCTGAATCTCTATGATATTCAAGAGTTGTATCGATTGTTGATCCTTTTATTCTTTTCTTTCGGATTCTGAACAATTATTTGCAGATATTGGAACATTAAAAGATGACTGCAATAGTCTCTGAATTATTTATAGATATTGAACGTTAAGAAGATGACTGAAATAGTCTCTGAATTATTTATAAATATTGAACACTAAAAGATGACTGAAATAGTCTCTGAATTATTTATAAATATTGAACACTAAAAGATAACTGAAATAGTCCCTAAATTATTTATAGATGACTGAAATAGTCTCTGAATTGTTTATCGATATTGAACTAAAAGATGACTGCAATAGTCTCTGGTTGACAAGCGACTGATTAAAATTTATTTTTTGTTCTAATATGAAAATCGAGGGCTACTTACTAGACCTTTTCCAAGTCTCAAGGTGGCTTTCGCATTAGATATTCGAAAACCTTACAAATTCGGTATGGTTGCCCAAGGTCGCTCATGACGTGCAGATGGCACTGTCAAGCCACCACAGATTTGTCCTCAAAGTTTTTATGGTACCAACAGATTGTAGAAAGTCTAGTTGGTACCACTTGTAGAACGACTTTTGGAGTTATGCCTGAAACATCAAAATTTATTTTATTATGCAGAGTTACATTTTTAAACAATTGTGCAATTGCGTCTATTTAATTTTCTGATTTAAAAATTCCTTTTATTAAGTCAAAATTGCTGTTAAAATTATTTGAATTAAATGCTGAGATATTTTGATTTCTTGATATATCGTGGAATCTGTCTACTAATACCAGGAGATCATTAATGTCTTCTATTTATATTTGTTGGGAACTACTGCATCCACAGTTTTTAATTAAATTTTCAGATAATTTTGAACTTGGACCAGCTAAAATTCCGAGTGTCCTCTATCACCTATTCCAGTGTCTGAAAGGAGGAGTTCCAGTTTTTTTTTTTCGGTTTCGGCAAAACGTTGTATTAATGCATTATTTAGCGAGTTTTATTTTTTTACCAGTGGAGGTGTTTGAAATAAATCTAATACCTTTGTAGGACGGCTGATATCTGATAGCAACGAGGGAAACAATGAAAAAATAACAAGACACGTCTGGATCGCTTGACTGATGCTTTAATACTTATTCGTATGTACATAGCTCGAATGCAATTTGCTTCCAGATTAGTAAAATTTTGAGAGCGATCGACATAAATGTTCAGCCCAGTTATCGAGTGAGGTGTTGTATATGTGTAAACTGAGAATTACAAACCTTGCTGCCCAAGGTTTGCCGGAGCAGATAGTACCTCTGTATGTGTGAAAAACTCCCTTTTGTTTTGATTGATGTACTCTTTATTTTTTAATACACTAGGTGCTTTTTGCTTCAATACACTCAGTTAATCTTACACAATAGTATATGTTCTATTACGCAATTAAACTTAACTATCGCCACTCGATTTAGTGAGCAGTAAACGTCTCCGTTTCTAGAATTTGCCTTTAAAACAACCGAGCCGATCACTTGTTATTCCACTTTTCTTTTTTTTTTGTTGGGCAAAAGACTTTTTATCCAAAATTAACTGTTCTAATACTCCTGAAAATTTCTTACGTGTAACATAACCGCGCGACTCCAACCAAGGTTTTTTTTTAAAACTCGACTGACTCAAACTGACAACTTTTACTTCTAAAATTCGACTGCACTTGACTTGGATTTTTGTAATCGCAAGTCTAGGTGTTCAAGATAGGAAAGTGCTTAATTAGCATTCCTATCCTGAGAAAATCATTCTACGCTGGACATGTTTAAACATGCCCAGAATTATCGCGACGGACGATGGTTGAAAATGAAATTTGATATTTTCATAAATATCAAACCGTCGTCTTGCTATCGTGCATATATTGTTGCGCCCACAATGTATGCAGCTCGCGACAATTTTGCTGATAAGGGTTTTTTTCGGTGAAGACTTGATCGTTTCAGTCTTCACCGAAGTAAAATTCCATGCGCCCGATATGTATGTATATGTGTACATACATCTCGTATTTACGACAAATCTTACTGAAGGTAGGATTTGTCGTGGGGCTTTTGCTATAATTGTGTTTTTTTTTGTGTTTAGGCTGCGTGCTTGTTATTACCGGGGAGCAGGAACTATGTGCATGCTGCCATGAAATCTTTTCCTCCCCATTACGGATCTTATACGGGCACTTATGGTCACCCCTCCCCCTTCTGGAGATGTCATCGAGGAGGAGTCCGACTTTGAGGACTGAATATAGTCGCAGTCGCATTTTGTTCTTTTTTTAACACATTTTATTATCTTTTTTATATCTTTCCTATTCCTCTTCTCTTTTGTCAATATAGATAAAAAAAAAAAAAAAAATTTCTTTAATACTAATGAGATATTGTTTGGCTCTTTTTGTTTTGGTCTACCTTTCCCTTTCTTACTTTCAGTTGGTTCAGCTGGTTTTGGTTGTGATCGGCATAGTTTTGGTTGGCATGGTTTTTGTTGTTTTTTCTTTTTCTCTTTTTTTTACTTTGTGGTTTACATATTATATTTTTTCCTATATTATTTTGTTATGTGGTATTTTATATTTTATGTTTTTTTTTTTAAACAGCTACTTATATATTGTGTCCAAGTCTAGGTTTAGTTGTTATTTAGTTCCTAGGCTAGGTTAGCTTTGTTATTCCATTTGTAATTTTAATTGTTGCTTCATTTCTTAAATACTATTTATTATAAAAATTTGGTTATGAGGGGGAAGATGTTTTTGTTTTTATACATGTTTTTCCTTTCTGCTCGTATGCCTATCTTATTTATTTATGCATTTTTCCCACTACAAGGATGTGGTGAGAACTCCTTTTCTGTTCACTTTTTTTTTGTATGTTCCTGTATTAATGAAATAAATTTTTGTTTTTCTTACTTCTATGCTTTTTAATATTACTTATTAATTCTCCCCTTTTACGTTTCCTATTATATGTATATACTAATTATTTATTTTGGTTTGTCGAAACCATTTACATTCTGTTTTATGTATGCTAGTACCAATGATAATGCTTCATTAGTGTGACCGTTTGAAGTGGTGTTACCATAACACTTACACCGACCTTGTAGGTGGCATGGTGCGGGTCCTTTTGAGAGGGGTAAGTTCGATTATTTCGATTTGTTAGATTTGTTCCTCTGCCTCTGTGGTTTTCTCAGATTTGTGTGAACGATAATTTTTAATGAATGGGACTAGCCATTTCGCGACCAGGTACAGTACCATACATGTGATGACAACACCAGTTAAGGATACTGATGTTGCAGCTCGGACATTTGTAGGGTGGTGACGTACGTGGGGCGCTATTTTTGTTAATTTTTCGTCCAGCTCTTTTAATGACTGGGTACCTTTTAAGATGAGATTATTCGTATCATCTCCTGTTCTAATAATTTCTATTTTTGACTCATGGTTAGTATGTTCAGAAATTGGTTCACTATTGTTTCTAGTGAGGCTGTGTTAGGGAAATAAGTAGGTTGTCTGAGACTCAATTTTTGGATATTCTCTGCCTCATAGTGTAGGATTTGTGATCCCACTTGTAATTGACAGGGATGGTTGATAGTGGTTATTCCTTGGCCTTCTATTTTCGAAGTTAGGAATTGTTAGGTACACTGAAGGTGTACAATTGTTGGTTCTATCAACGAAAATATCCAAGAATTCGGTTTACTTAGTTTAATAAGTTGGTCTCTGGGAGGTATTTGTGCTCTAAATTGCCACTATGGCTCTTCCTTTAAAGGGTTAAACAGCAGCTTCACTATGCGTTCTTTAGACATAGGTGCCTTTGTAACAGGAATGCTTAGCTTAGCGATGTAAGTTGTCCTCCTTGGAATATTGCGTGATCTTTGGGAAGATTTTAAGATCTTGGGTTTTTAATAATAGCAAATCCTGTGTCTGTACCTGGTGCGCTACGTGCGAGTACTGTATATCGGGTACCAATGATTGTTTTTTATTAATATGTATGGGAAAACTGGGTACTCTATACAGCTTCATTTGCGGTAGATTGAAAATCGGAACTTGTATTCTAATAACAAATTTGTTTCGGACTAGACGAGCCTTTGTTTCCGCTGTCTGATATAGCACGGAGAGACAATTTTGTGCATCTGGGCAAGTAGCGTGGGACTTGTGGTATATCTCTAATAAACTTTTGGAAGACACCGCTAGCGGATGCAACTGCTGATTTTTACTGGATATTATTATGTCGAGTAAGGCTTGCTGGCTGTACTCAATCTCGACAATTTTCAAGGTCAGGCTTGAAATTATTTCCTGCCTTAATTGTCTCATTAGTAAATCATCAGTGATGTTTTGTAGCTTATTTACCTGGAGATTTATTTGACGCTGCCTTTCCTGGAGGGATGTCAACGGCTTTTGAATTTGCTGCAGTGTAATTTTGACTACACTGATCTGATGTTTTTCCAGGTCGGCTAGTGCTTTTGTATTTGTTTCGAGCTCCTGGAGTCGACTATACACCTCTTGTTCATTAGTGCTGTCCGTGATCCGGAATAGGTAGTGCATTGCATTCCCTATTCCATCGAGAATAGATCTTGTTGGTCTTGATTTTGGGACCACTTCTCGAATGACACTTGTTCTCCTCTTGATATTTTCTAACCGTGAATGAACGTGTTTTTGTTGAACCAGGCATAGCTCATCCGGTTGAGAGCGATTCAAGCATAATCTGTACACGCCTGTTCCAGTAGATTTATATCCGTTAGTATATTCCATGTACCGTGGTATACTTGCAATTTTCCTAAATCCTCATACAGTATTCCCGTATTGTTCAGGTGACTTGTGGTGTAGGGTTTTGTTTGTATTCGTCCCATTGTCAGATAGAAACAGCATATTAACACCAATATGTGCTTAATGTTCTGTAGAAAATGAACTATAGGCTGCGTTAGTTAATTACTCATACTAGATGATCTTCTGTGTGTATAACTAGAAGAACTAAATTTAATTGTGGAATTTAGTAAGGACTTAACTTATTTGCTAAAAATATATGTACCAGTATACTACTCATAATAGGGCTTCAAACGGTTGTTGCGTACGACATACTCCCGCTTCCCTATTTTTATGGTAGTGTTTTTTGGACTGGGTACATTGATTAGCAGATATGGGCCAACCCAGATTTGAAACAATTTGTGTTTTCGGCTTTCACTTTTGAGGACGACTTTGTGTCCTAGGTGGAAAGTGAGAGGCCTAACTGTTTTGTCGTAATATGCCTTTGAGCGTTGTTTGCTGGCTAAGAGATTTTTGCGAGCCGTGGCATAAGATTTTTGTAGTCTGTATTTTAGGATATTGTAATAACTTTCGTTATTGTATACGGGTTCAGGATCCCGTTTTAAATTAGATGGGACATCCGCTGTGAAGCCGTAAAGGCAATCCATCGGGGTTAATTTAGTACCCTCGATTACACTGTTATTGTACACGAATGCAGCGGTTCGTAGGAATTGATCCCATGTTTTGGGATTTTCGTCTACGATTGTACGCAGATATTCGATTAACGGTCTATGGGCCCGCCCGGTGCTCCATTAGACAGTGGATGGTATGCGGAAGTTTGTAACTTCCTTACCTTTAGCAGTTTGCAGACCTTCTTGAATAGCTCACTCAGAAAATTACTTCCCTGACAATCTCATTAAAAAAGATATGCGCCACCGTTACTGCTTCTCCATTAGGTATTGCACACCAATCGACAAATTTGGTAAGATTATCTGGAAAAGTTAAGATATATTTATTACCTGATATGGTCTCTTCTATTGGACCTACTATATCGAGGTAAACCTTGTCGAGAGGTTGTTCTGCGATGCCCGTTATTACCATGGGTATCTTGAATTGTGGAGATGCTTTCATTGTTTGGCACTTAGGGCATTTTTTTATGTATTTCTTTATATCGCTAAGCATGTGTCTCCACCAATACTTGCGTCTAATTCTTTTATAAGTCTTAATGGCACCCTGATGGCCGCCGAAACGAGAGCCGTGATAATCATTTAGGATTGTTTGAACTTCCTTGGGGCTCGTGATTATCTCAGGTGCCTTCACTGGACTTACATCTTATTCAAGCGTAGCAGAAGGTTGTATTTCCGCCTCTGGGGTTTGTTTTCTTTATTTTCCGCTGCCGTGGGCTGTGTTTCAGCCTTGGAGCTAGTATTAGCCTCTTGGGATCTCTGTTTTTGAGCTCTAGTCACGGCGAAGCAATGAGCGGGTGTCTTTATTTTCAATTTATTTGGGGGATTATTTTCCTCCACATCATAGTCCATAGTGTGGTGGACTTGGGCTTGTACCGTTAAGGTGTTGCCAGTATAGTCTTCGTTTAATACTTGTGGAATGCGGCTTAATGCATCCGCATTGGTATTATACATCCCTGGTTTGTATTCGATGGTATAGTCGAATTCTGATAATTTGTGGTGAAATCTGACCAAACGGGAGGAGAGGAGAGGCTTGTGGTCGGTGTAGACCGTGAATTTTTTGCCTTGAAGGTAGCATCGGAAATACTTTGTGGCCCTGACTATAGCCAATAACTCCTTTTCAATAGTGAAGTAATTTCTCTCGGATTTGTTTAGCGTTCGGCTGGCATAGGCGATTGGCTGGTCGTTTCCCACTTCTCCTTGGGAAAGCACAGCGCCTAATGCTTCATTGCTGGCGTCCGTTGTAAGATTGAAAGGTTTAGAGAAATCTGGATAGATTAAAAGTGGTTGGGGAAATTAGAGCATGATTAGTGCTTTGAAATGCTTCTTGGCATTTTTCGGTTCACATGAATTTTACATCCTTGCGGAGTAAATTCGTAATTGGACGACCGATTTTTGCGAAGTCCGGAATGAGCTTCCTATAGTAATTGGCAAGTCCTAAAAAGGACTGAACTTGCCTAACTGTTCTAGGAACAGGAAATGTTTGGACACAGGCCGTTTTGCTGGGGTCTGGTAATGTGCCTACGCTAGACCATTTGTTCCCTAGATAAACAACTTCTCTTCTCAAGAACTGGCACTTCTCTGGCTGCAGTTTGACGTTGTTCTCTCTCAATGTGTTGAAGACTTTTCGAAGTTTATCGTTGTGGTCATTTAGGTTTTTCCCGTAAATGACGATGTGGTCAAGATAAACCAAACACTCGAGGCCATGTAGGCCTGTCATAACGAAGTTCATGAGGCGTTGGAATGTAGCGGGAGCTCCTTTGAGTCCGAATGGCACACGCTTAAATTCGTAGTGCCCGCAATTAGTGCCAAAAGCGGTCTTATATCGATCTTTTTTATCTACTAAGAATAGGTGGTAATAATATTTTTTTTTTATGTGTATAATGACTCTTTTATTGTTGGCTCTTTGGCTCTTTTAAAAATTCCTTAAAAGTAGGTGGCAAAAGGCTCTACAAAGTGTAAAAAAAGATGCTAGCTAAACTAAAGTTGTAAAAGTCAATAGGGACAAGTAAAACAATTAAACTAAACAAATGACACAAAACTAAAACCAAGTGACACAAAAAGTAAAACAAATTCAAACAAAATGCTCAAAAGAGTCTATAAACGGTCACGAGAATTTTGAAAAAAACATTAAGTAATAACCAAAAGTTTAAAACCAGTCCCAATTTTGACAATTAGGTAAGTGGCGGTTCCAAGCAGTTCCAAAATTCCAAAATGATCTAATAAAAATAATGACCTAAACGAGCGAATTTTCAACAGAAAATTTTGTAATTTAGAACCGAGACCGAAACCGAATTAGAAATAAGAGAAATCGAACGAACGAAAAATTTACGCGATACCGTTATAGAGTCCCGCGAGGGTAGCCTGTAGTATCATGGACCGCTACAAACTGCCCTCATCATCCCTTCAGCTTAGCCTCTCTAACAGAGTGCTTGTCTTTCCCACAGCACTTGCAACTATTCCTAAGCGGAGAGAAGCCCCGTGGACTAGTGTTGCAAATGCTGTGGCTTGTTATCACCAGCGAAAGACAAGAGCTCCATCCTGTACCGACGATAGTGTTTGCCATGTGCAGTTGAATGTGTCTGCGTTCGTTGCCAGATATTCGAGACGTAAACGTCTCTTCAACCTGTCAACGAAGTGGCGCT
Source organism: Dioctria linearis (assembly GCA_963930735.1). NCBI lineage: Eukaryota > Metazoa > Arthropoda > Insecta > Diptera > Asilidae > Dioctria > Dioctria linearis. The sequence continues at coordinate 78,740,729 of OZ005740.1, forward strand.
TAAGTGCGTGTGCGTGGTGTTGTGGGTCAGTGTTCTGATTCCCATCTTCGACTCTCATGTAGTACAAGTGAATTGTAGATTTGGCCAGTGTCAACACAAAGCTAATCAGACAATTCACCCGACTACAAACCTTTGGCCCCCATAGAAACGATGTTCTAGCAATGCTGAAATTCGGGTGGATCAACTGACACATATCGCGCACGAGATCCATTAGATCTTGCAAAGCCGGGCAAGTAAAGAACCTGTGTAACAGGGTGCCTTCACCACCACAAACTGTGCAAATCCTTTGAACTCGGCGGTCAATATGTGACAACTGATTAGGATGCATAAGACTGTGATGCAGCAATTTGAATGCTTCATCAGCATCTTTGTAACTAGAAGGATAACTGTAGACTACTCTGCAAGTTATCCCTCCCATCACGCCCATATTCACCCCGAGGTGTGTTCGCCATCTGTTATATCCTGTATACTCCGGAGGTCTTATGGACATAAGCACGTCACGGAGCACACGTGTTGTAAGTGTGCTGAAAGGTGTGTGTGGTGGTCTGTTCAGAACGAAAGCATCTTCCAGCTTAGTGCCGGGGTCACTGGTCCCAAGTTGGCGAAATCTCTCCCGCTCCGAAGCAGCCAGGTCGTGTAGTTGTGAAGTGTTAGTGTTTATTCGACAGTTTCCAGAGATATCAATAATATCTCCGAGAACTGTCAGTGTATGCGTGTCAGCTTCAAAACCCCGAACATTACTGAACACTGAATCTATTAATTCAGGATTAAACCTGATTGGAATCGACGCGAATTGCGTGTACCTTAGAGCATTCCAATGAAGGTGAAATGCTGGCCTGATTCTGCCCCAGGTCTGAATCGTTGAGATTAGATCCTGTGGCCAGTCACGAGGATAAGGTGGTCGAACAGAAAGTAGGTAGTAATACTCCCCTATGCCGATCCCTCCCAGTACATTCACCCACAGTTGAGAAATCAAGCTGTCTCTCTGGCAAAACACTCTTTGGAATGCACGCACTTGGAGACACCGTGATTTCACAACCAAGTTAGTGAGACCTAATCCACCTATCTTGACAGGCAGACAGAGCGTGCTTTCAGCAACCCATCGTCTTCCGCACCAAAAGGCGTCTATCGCTTTTGCTTGAAGAAGACCTACGAAGCCTTCATCAAACGTCTCAGACTTTAGCAGATGAACGATGGACGAGATAATCAAATAGTTTATCACGACTGACCTACCCATTAAGGATAGTGGAAACAGTCGACTACGCAATGAGTTTACATCTCTAGAGAGTTTCTCAAGAGCGACGCGGCTATTATTTGATTTACTCTCGCGTCTGATATACACACCTAAATACTTCAGGCAAGTATTAGTCCATTGGATGTTCAGTGGAGTATCTGTACGATCTCTCCACCTTCCACACCACAAGCCTTGACTCTTACTAAGGTTGAGTTTAGCGCCCGCTATACGTTCGAACTGTTCGAAAACAGCACGAGCGACCGGAAAAGCTTCATCTCTTGTCACGAAAACAGACAGATCATCCGCATACGCCAACATAAGAGGCCTCACATTGGTATATGGCAGATGAACCGCATACTGTCCGAGCATTCGACGAAGATTGACCAGTATTGGCTCCAACGAAAGATCATAAAGCATACCTGACAATGGACAGCCCTGTCTGATACCTCGATGAAACGAGATAGGAGCCAGAACTTGTCCTTGATGCTTAATCAAAATCGCTGAGCCTCTATACAGTTTCCCGACGATATCGAGCCACCTGGGCGGTAACCCAAATGCCTCGAGAGCAGTCAAGAGATACTCGTGCGAGACACTATCAAAATCCTTTTGCTGGTCAAGCGAAATCATGGCCATTTGAGTACCTGTCTGTTCATAGTAGGCAAACAAATGCTTGGCTACCGCGATATTGTCGTAGATACTACGACCACGTACACAATAGGACTGTTCCGGGTGTATTACCGAAGCAATCGCTGAGCGGAGTATCGCCCCAAATGCTTTGCAGACGATTTTGTAGTCTACATTGCATAGGGTTACTGGCCTCCAGTTCCCCATCCTCTGCAAATCTCCCTTCTTTGGAATCAAGCGCATAACAGATCGCCTCCAACTAGAAGGAAAGTCTGAATGCGTCTCAACCGCCGAATTGAGGACTTCCAAAAGGTCAAGAATTAATAAATCCTTGAAACGTATGAAGAATTCTGGAGTCAGCCGTCATAACCAGGTGAAGTGTGTCGCTTTAGATCCTTTGTCGCAGCAATCATATCCCCCAATGTGATTACTGTATCCAGGAGCTCCTTACTGTCTTCAGAGAAAGTGGGAATATTCTCAAGGAATTCATGAGTGGTCGAGGATGTTGTCGACGTCGACTCAGAGTAGAGACTACTGTAGTAGTCTCGAATATATTCTGATAGCTGTTGTCCGTTGAAGACTTGTCCAGATTCAACAATTATCGCTTCGACCTCACAGGAAGCAGTACGACGTCTAGTCGCCTGAAAGAAGTACTCAGTTGGAGAATCGCCTTCTCTCAGCCAGCGCGATTGGCCGCGCAGCACAAACTCCAAGCTGTGCTTGTAAGTCTGTGCCGCCAAGCGTTCCTTTATTCCATTGAAATAAAGAATCAACCCCGGCTGAGTTGGGAGAAGAGCTGCCACCCGAGAGACCTCGGCCGACAAGCTAGAAGCTTGATAGCCACTTCGATTGAAACTCGTCTCGATAAAAGACCGAATCTGGAGCTTTCCAACATCCCACCATTGACTAAGAAAAGGAAAGTCAACTTTCCTCTCTTGCCAATCGTGCCAGAAATCAATGAACTCATTGATGAACTGCTCGGAATTCAACAAATAGTAGTTGAATATCCAGTATGCAGTTCGTCTTTCAACTAGAGTGCTGGTCGCCACCACAAGAAGATGATCACTAATCGAACACACTTCATGAGTGACACCAACGAAATGTTCTAGTATTCCAGGTGAGACGTAAAGTCTATCAATTCTGGAGCCTGCGAGACTTCCATGGATATTTCGCGAGACCCTCGTGTATGATCTAGTCGTAGGATGCGTCCAACGATAGATATCCACGAGTCTGAAAACACCGACAAAATTCCTCAATCGAGTAGCATTGACAGAGTTGAACTCAACTCCAGAGTGCCGATCCATTGCGCGATTCAGAGTGCAGTTGAAATCACCTCCGAGGACAGTTTCGCCTCTAAAATTCACCAGACAGGACTGGTCCTGGTCATGAGGAAGGTACACGTTTACTACCTTAATATGTTTGTCTTGAACGACAAAATCCAGGAAGAAGCGAAGCCTGGGAAAATATCTGTATAGACAGGAGACGATAGTGTAAATTTGTTGGATACAATGATTGCCACCCCTGAGCCTCGGCGAGGCGCAGGTGTGGCAAACATTGCATAGCCAGTATGTAAATAAGCATAGCGCTCAAGTTGTGTATATGTGTCTTGTGTAAAATTCGTCTCCTGTAGAAGCGCGATGTCTATATCGAACATTTTGACATGTTCGATAGTGCTGTGTAACCTTGTATGTGCACTTAAACCCCCGGTGTTGATCGAAGCTATCTTGCACATTCCAAGAGATGAAAAGCTCAAACGATGAATGTGCGACGTCTATAGACGAGGAGAATCGGCCAAGCGATGCCCCTGAAGCAACTCCTCCACCTTCCTATGGAGACGATCTAACCGAGCTACATGGTTGTACTTCCTCCTCTTCTTGGACTCCTGTTGTAGGATTCGAAGCTGAGGAAGCAACAACTCTGGCCTCTCCAGCTCCTTTACAAGAATGCTCCAGATTTTATCTGAGTTCTTCTTGTACTGGAGCTGGGTAAGAATTTCAGAGATCTTCTCCCTAGGAATGTTTTCCATCCCCTTCGAGACCTCAAATTGGCTACCAGTCGAAATGGTGCTACCACACGACTCGTAGCCACTGAAGCTCAAGAGACCAGTCTCATCGAAACAGGTCATTTCGCAGTCCGAAAGCTGTTCGAGAGATGCTTCCGCCTCCGTCACAACAACCTTCGAACCGCGGGCACCACTATCGTCCTCCTCCGAGTGGGGCCGTTTTGGAGCGACTGGCTTTGCTGGCTCTGGAGGAGACAGCATCACACGGTCCACCTTCGTCTTCCTCCTCGTCCTCTTTTTTTTAAATAAATGGCTGCCCGACTCCTCGTCTGAAGTAGCCGTGTTTTGACGTGCCGACGTGGCACCGTTTATAGCCTTAATCGTTTTTGCCTCTGGGACAGCTTCAGGCACCTTAGTCACCGGCTGCTCCAGAATAGCAAGTCGAGTGCCGGCCGAAGGCTCCTTCTCCAGATCCACTACTGTAGTAGTGGCTTCCTTCGAGGGAACCCTCGGTTCAGACTTCTTGCCGGTTCTCCTGGGGCAGTCAGCAATAAAATGCCCTACCAAATGGCAAGCATGGCATTTCGCTTCGGTGCCCACGTCTATCCTGTGCCTCGAGCCAGATAAGCTCAGGTAAAAGCCCTTTGGAAGCGTACACCCCTTATTCAAGGTGATGGACGCCTCCCGGCTGGTACCGAAGACACCCCGCCCGAGACCCTCGTCCTCAATTTTTAAGGGAATAGCACGAACGTTGCCATGAACCTTCCCAAATCTTAAATTTAGGAGGTCTTCATGGCAAGCTCGCATAGGGACCCGTGAAAACATGACTCTTGTGGGCTTTTCCCTGAGTGGGAACGGCACAAGGTGTCTACCATCCACCTCGATACCCGCAAGCATAAGCTTGGTAGCACTCTCGAGGGTCGTGGTGTACACCTCAACCATTCCCCCAGCTATTATCCCCATGGAAAATAGCTGCTCACGAGAGATGACCTGGAAGATCGCTTTCAGGTATGCGCTCTGAGGACATCTATTGATGTGCTCGAGTTGCATACCGTAGCTCTCATCCTGCCACCTCCCGTCGAAAAAGCCTGCAGACCCGCACCGGTCTTGTACCGAGGCTTACCTGCGTCCAATGGGGCTGGACGAGGAGTGATGCCCTTTCCTAGAATTTCGATGGTGGAACTGTTCTGGGAACTGCCACTTACCTGCGCATACGAAATCCCTGATACTAGCGCAGGGGATCGTGGTGCTGCTTCTGAGCTAACTTTTGTTGCTGCTGGTGTCTTCTTCGAGGCATTCACTTTCGTTGAAGAAAGCGGTGGCCTCATTATAATTCCGCTAGGCTTTGGCGCTGACTCCGAGGCCGTTTTGACCACTTCCTTCAACGTTGGATGTTGTCCTGGCCTCGAAGACGTCGATGGAACGTTAGCTAAAGATGTAGCCACAGATGCTACATTCTCTTCTTGGACAGCTACGGCTGCCTCCGCAATAGTCTTCTCCAAGGAAGACGCCTGCACTTGTTTGCTGCTGCTGGCCTCTTCAAGTAGGCCCTTAGCCGCCTTTTCTTTGGGCCCTTGGTCATATTTCTTGGAAGAGGAACTAGCTTTTGTGCTGTTCTTCTTCCGACTTTTAGATTTGAGGGGATCATCAGTCCCCCCAGAATCGCTGCTGCTCGAGCTCATTTTGAGCGCGGCAGTGTAAATTTTTTATTTTTCTCGATTATAATTTAATTTTTACTTTCGTTACTTCTTTCCGAAATTTTGTGGTTTATCAAACTACTAAAACTATTTTTGACTAAAATTTTTCACTCACGTTGTCATGGCAACGACCGAAATTAAATTAAATTTTTAGAAATGTCACAATATTTTTGATTTTGATTTTGATTTTAGCTTCTTTTTATATATTTATTCAACAGAATTTTCACCTCATACTTGTAGCACAACACACTCACACAATACTCTTAAATATTCTCGCTTTTTTACTATTATTCCGGGTGATTTTGCGAAATTTTACGGAACTCAAATTGACACGTCCGGTCTCTACGATAATAATAATAATAATAATATATTTATTTCTGGATATAGTTCACAAGATTAGTAATCTTCTAGTTGTAAAATTTTTTTATCCGGCGCTAGAAATAACCAAAAGTCTAAAACAAACTACACTGAACATGTTGGCTAATAAAGCTTAACTAAAGTAGAAATAATGACAAGAAATAACAATACATGTAAGAAAAAAGAAAGCAAAACTAGTGATAAATTACTGTGAGGACAGAAAAAACATGCATGCATACAATTAAGAAGACTGAAAACGTGTTCGTCTAAACGCGTTGACCGTGCCAGCCCCCTGTATACTTAAAGGGAGAGTGTTCCATAAACGAGCAATTTGAACAGTGTAAGAACTTTCCATGACTAATTTTCGGAAACCAGGAATAATGATGTTTCGATTTCGCCGAGATGTTGTCATTTGAAAAAATTCTCTGAGATAGCCTGGCTTACCTGAGTGCAATAAGTTATAAAGATATAGCATAGCTCTTTGTTCCAGGTAAGCGACCAAAGAGCAGCCAAGTACCTGCGGCCGGTAAAAGGAGACATGGTCAAATCTGCGTAGTCCAAAATCAAATCGTACACAATTGTTAAACGCAACCTCAACCCTACGTGCACATCCCCTATCTAGCCTTGAGTGGAATTATGAGTATCCCCTTAAGCGAGTGCCAGTAGGTAGAATGCTAGCTGAAAGCCACAACCTGCGAAGACCACCGCAAATTTTCCTCATCATAGCGTTTACATAGTCACAACATTTCATTTCGCAATTCAAAACTATTCCCAGATTAGTGACTTTGTTTGTTTGTTTATAGCATAGCCATTTAGATACACTGGTGGTATATCTGCTGTGTTCAGATTACTACTGTAGTAATAGCTACATTGTGATTTCTTGGCATTGAGTGACAAACCATTGCATGCCGACCAAGAGTTAATTCTATCAACGTCTTCGTTAATGCGGGCCATACAATTCTCAAGAAGCCCAATTGGTCTGCTCAGATATATTTGGACATCATCCGCATATAAGTGCATTTTTACATTTTTAACCCTTTGTGGTAAATCATTAATGAACATGCTAACTAGTAGTGGTCCGTGCAACGATCCCTGTGGAACTCCACGTGAAACACGGGACAGATAGCCGTTGGCCAAATCGAGAGTGGTAAAGTACCTGGCATGACCTGGTTGGTCAAGAATATCCTCGATTCGGGGCAGCGGAAATGCGTCGCCAATTGTCTTTTCGTTCAAATTGCGAAAATCGACAACGACGCGCCACCTTTTCTCACCATCGGGTCCCACCTTTTTGGGGACTACTAATAAGGGTGAATTCCAAAAGCTTTTGCTAGTTTTGACTATCCCGTTGTCTAGCATTTATGGGCGTTTGATCTTGGATTCAAGGGATATTGTGGGTGATAGCATATGTATATGTAAGCTTGTCACCCTTGAGATAAAAGATATCGTTGTAGTCGTAACAGAGTTCGGATATCGAAGCTTTTTCTTCCGCATTTAGATTTGGGTCTAGGCTGAGCTCTTGGTCTAGCCTGTTGACTCGCGGAGTGTGTGTGGGATCTTCATGATCCGGAAATAAGTATGCTACGTGCTGTAAGATAGCTGCATTTTCCGAAAAGCTTTTGTTTGTTTTAGGTGGTTGTAGCCTTTTTTGTCAGTATTATTACTTACTTTACTAATTGGCAGGGTATGTGCTTCCTGCTCTGGTGGATTACCATGTTTTATGGGTACCTTTGACTGATCCCAGTACTCGCACGCATTCGTATTTTGGCTAATGGGCCTCGAAAAATGGGTTTTCTTAATACTATTTAACGGTAGAGGCACCTTTGCCTTTACTGAGGTCTTACGAATCTCGCACGCGTCTTTTACAGGGCTCTCGGGCCATTTTTTATTGTTCAGTCCAGCGACGTGTTGTGATTCCCCCGATGTAAACACATTACTTAAAAAGACAAAATAAAGGAAACACAAAGAACCAAATTCTAAATGAAATCAACAAAAAATAATCATCTGATAGTTGGGAACTTCCTTCCTTTGATCCAGCGATGTCTAAACACTCCAACAAATAGATTCAACACCTAAAACATACAAAATCATTATTATTTATAGCAAAATTCTATAAAAGTATCATCAACTTACCTAAGTGTACATCCCTCTCGTATATTTACATTTCGCAATGTCACATAGTGACATTACGTCAAATCATTTGATTTCGCTCAGTCATTAAATCCAACATACGTCGCTAGGGCAACACCGAGAGGCGAGAGCTCATAACTGGATGCGGCGGCTATATAAAGCCGACGAGCCGTAGCAGAAAATCATTCTTGGTCCAGAGCTCATCTGGTTTAGAGACTAATCTAAATTCAAGAATATTCCCAACCCCAGTATAGAAGATTAATTCTATATTTCAGAGAATACTCTGAAAATCCTATCATTTCCAATATTCCGTCCCACACCTAAGCAGAAGATTAATCTGCAATATTCCGTCCCACACCTAAGCAGAAGAATAATTCTGCGCAGAGATTAATCTGCAACATCTCCTGTCCATATCTACGCAGAAGAATAATTCTGCTGCAGAGAATAATCTGCTACATCTCCTGCTCACATTTACAGAGGAATAATTCTGCTGCAGAGACTAATCTGTATTCTTCGTTATAGTAGCATATTGCTACATTTCTGCGCACGGTCAGAATACAGTCAGAGACTAATCTGACTAGTTTTACTGACTACAGCACTTTGCTACTTCCTTGTGCCCTTACGTACGAGCAGAAGCATTTTGCTGCCCTTGTGCCCTCACGCACTAGCAGCATCAATATTTTCCCCTTTTGTTTGTTTGATGACAGATAATAATTCTGATCTTCTCTCCTTATTCAGAACGAAGAGGAAATTGGCAGCGCCTGAGCAGGAGCTCATTGAATTTGAATTTGAATTTTATTTCGTCTTTTTTTATTATTTTATTTTTATTTTATTTTCTTTCCTTGAAGTTTATTGAATTTTATAGTATTTTTTAGGTTAGTTTTTAGTTCTGAAGTTCTTTTTAATGAATTTGTGATATAGTTATAAGCATTTAATTTGAATAAAAATTTTATATTTGAATATTTAAAAACAGAGTTGCCATTAAAAACCGGCACTCCCTCCCACGCCCGAGACTAGCTCTCACATTTATTCTTAATACAAATTTCATTAAGTGGTGGAGTCGACTTTGACTTTAAATAAGTCTTACTGAGCTCGCACGCACTTGTGATAGGGCTCTTGGGTCACTGTTGTTTCTGAACACTAACTTTGTTGGGTGGTGGAGTCGTCTTTGCCTGAGAATAGGTCTTACTGAGCTCCTTATCCTTGTGATTATCTTACATCTAGGTATATTGGATGGAGGAATCAGCTGCATTTTGCTTGTCGGTTTCTGGAGCTCGCTCGCATCTTTAATTTGGCTATGGGGCCATGTAAAATTTTTATAACTTATTTTCTTGGACGTTGGAGTCATTGTTGCCTCTACTCGGATCTTACTGAGCTCGCAGGCGTCATGTATAGGGCTCTTGGGCCTCGTTAGTAACTTATATCTAGGATTTTTTTTTAGAAGGAAGTCTTGCTTGACTTGGGAAGCTCACTGATTGTAACGGCAGTTGTACGCTACACTTGCTCAGAAAGTTAGCTGCTGTGTCAACGCTAAGTCGTCACTAACTTTCCGAATCAGGGATAGGACTGATTCAGTAAATACAAATTAACAAATGCCGATCCTTTCAAGTTCAATTCGATTTATTAAATATATCCAGCTTTTTTTTTTTTTTTTAGTACAGTTTACAGTAAACAAAATATTAAATACTTTAATCTTTAATTTCAAAACAAACAAATGGAATAATTTCTACCGTTAAACAGTCACGGCTCGAACACTTTATAAATTTAAAATTTTCTCAATTTATCATAAAATCACTTTCTTGCAACACATTTCGTGGTGACTTCAAATTCGTGGTCGTCGTCAAACACAATACTCTTGTCCAGTGCAGCTGTTTGTCCAGAATTCAATTCAACTTTGTTGCACTTCACTCAATTAAAATATCTAAACTAAAGACCTCTGGTAAATCCCATCGGACAAGCTAACCCTGTGAGAGAATGGTAAATCCCAATCTCTAAATTCATACACTACTCCAAAAGTCCAAGAAATCCCAAGTCCAAATCTCAGTAGAAATCTATGCGAGAGAGAGAGAAAAATTATTTATTAATATGTATACATACCAATTAAATATTGTGGCTAATTCCACTCTGGTGTCGATTGTGGCAAATTCCACTATAACAAAACACTTGGCAAATTCCAATTTGTGGCAAATTCCACTTAGACGGCATAAACCAATCTGAGCTTGAGCATGCTCGTGTTGCTAGTTTTATGATAGTTCCCCCACCACGCAAATTCAATCCGACATTAAGCTTGTTGCCCCGTGCGCCAAATTAAAACTTGCGGGCGCTAGCGGAATTATCGAATGTATATGATGCTCACGCCATCTGTGAGTCATCTGTATCACAGTCGTGATCAGTTGAGTCGCACACCACCCAATTATTAATGCTGTTGAGCATTCGCTTATTTAGGTGTATTTCCAATTTTCGGTTTGTAGTTTTTAATTTGTTTTGCACCTTTGGTGTGCAGGTAAACGCTGCAACATACTCCGACCCCGTTGATGTATACACATCAAGATAATAAGAAAAAACATGGACCCTTTTAATTTTGTTTTTATTTTCAATATATCATATTTCGTGAGATATCATTGACTGTGATAGTTGGACCAAATGATCTTATTCTTACGAATACGTAAGCGGACTTTACTAGTAGGTCCTAAAAACACCGTGTATCTCTTACGCTTCCCACTTCGAATGGCATCCCAAGGAATCGACTTCATTTGGTGATATGAGACCTGGAACTGCTTCCCTTCTGTGGTTGTCAGATCATACCTTTTTTCTTCTAACCGCGTCGGAGGTAGTTCCTTCAACTTTTCCAAAATAAATTCGGACGTGGATGCTAGCGGTTCTGTTTCCGCGGCTGAACTCGATCCCTCTGGAGGTCCTGGGGTTGTGACCTCAGTTGATTCTCTGACCTTTGGATACGTCATTGAGCTTTGTTGCTCGGAACCTCTCTTATTTAGAACTCGGCGACAATACGCCGTAGTGCGTAATAATTTGTCGAAGGATGAATATTTTCTCAGTAGTATAAATTCATCTTTTTGCTGCATGGTGAGCAATACTTGGGATGATTTAGTTTCCAAGTCTGTTTCGCAGACGTCATTGGATGTCGGCCAGACTTCTTCAGCTTGTGATAGCCAGGATGGGCCATTCCACCAACTGTTGTTGTGAACTATCGACGATGGCATAATGCCCCGAGAAGCTATGTCTGCCGGATTATCCTTCGTTGGTATGTACCTCCAGACATTGTTCCTTGAATTTTCTTGGATCTCCACTACTCTGTTTGCTACGTATGTTCGCCATTTGTTAGGGTGACCTTTGATCCAAGCAAGTACTATCTTGGAATCAGACCAGGAGACCGCCTTGACGTCACATAGTTGCATATCCGACCTAACTTGCGTAATCAGTTTACTTAATAGGACTGCTCCACACAACTCCAATCTCGGTATTGAAACAGGTTTGATTGGAGCCACCCGTGTTTTAGATATAACCAAATTTGTGTATATCTTACCATCGGTATGTGTCACTCGAAGGTATACGATAGCAGCAACTGCTTGAGTGGAAGCATCACAAAATCCATGTATCTGACAATTGATCATTCCTGGGTGTAGGTTGACCCATCGTGGAATATTTACTTCATTGAAATGATGCATTTCGTCCTTAAATTTCGTCCACTCATTTGAGATATTTAATGGAACATTCTCATCCCAGGAGCATCCACTTATCCATAATTTCTGGATTAAAATTTTCGCAAGAATTATGCAAGGCGCTATCCATCCTAGTGGATCGAAAAGCTTAGCCACTTCTGAGAGAATTTTTCGTTTAGTCCTAGTAGTATATTGAACATTGTCTGCCTTGAATGCAAATGAAAATTGATCTGCTGCTGGATGCCATTGTATACCTAGTGCCTTGATTTCGTTTCCCTCCTCAAATATAAGAGGTAGATCAATTTTTCTATCAGCTGGTGGAATATTTTCCAATAAACTTGTGTGGTTTGCGGCCCATTTCCGCAACTTGAAACCACCCCCTTTGAACAATGCGATAAGTTCCTGTTGTAGATTTAGTGCCTGGGATATTGTGTCTGCTCCAGTCAGGACATCATCAACATATAAATCTTCCAGTACTGTTTTTGATGCTACTGGAAACCTTTTATTATCATCGATCGCCAATTGTTGTGTGGTTTTTATAGCCAAATAAGGGGCTGCTGTGGTGCCAAACGTGACTGTCACCAGCTCGTATTCTTTGAGTTGTGCAGTCTTTGTATCTCTCCAGAAAATTGTTTGATATCGTTGATCATCTGGATGTATCCGTATCATGCGATACATTTTCTCGATATCGGCGTTTAGAGCGTATTTATGCTTTCGCCATTTCATCAGTGTAGAAAATAGCTTCGGTTGAAGTGTTGGACCAGTCATCATTTGTTCGTTTAAGCTCCTTTCATTAGACGTTTTTGCTGATGCGTCAAATACTACCCTCAGTTTGGTAGTGGAACTTTCTTTAATGACGGCGTGATGAGGGAGGTAATACCGCAGGTAAATACCCTGGACGATATTCCTTTCATACGTCTCCTTTAATGGTACCATATGACCTAATTCTTCATATTCGTTCATACATTGCGTATAAAGTGTTTTGAATTCAGGATCTCTTTCACACTTTTTCTCAATTTGGAAGAACCTGTTTAACGCCATGTTTCTGGATTCCCCTAGTTGGGGACTCCCTTCGTTTTTAAATGGTAGTCTCACTTGATATCTACCATCTTCTAGTCGTGTATGAGTTCGCGTGTAAAACAGCTCACACTCATTCTCCTCTTTAGTAAAGTTGCGCTTCGGCATTAACTCCTCATCTTCCCAAAATTTACGTACCATGGTATCTATTCTAGCGTCCATCGCTTCACTGTTCGTGAAGGTAGAAAACGTTGATGAGGCTTCTTGTTTCTTCAGTGTATCGTTTGACGGTGTTTCGCCGAAGAGAATCCATCCTAACCTTGTCTGTTGTGCAACAAGTCCTGTATTAGATATGTGACGAATTCCTTCCTTTATAATCCTTGCATAAGCGTTCACGCCTATCAGGAGATCGATCTTACTAGATTGTAAGAAATTATGGTCTGCTAACTGCAGGCCCTTTAAGCAATCTAGCCGAATATCCTTACATCTTTCTGGAGCCGAAATGTTCGTTATGCGTTTTATTACATATGCTCGCATTGGCAAATTGAAGCTTTGATCGTGTTGCGATTTAAGCGTAAATTCAATTTCCTTTGATGATCTTGCTACTTTAGATGAGCCCAAACCAGTAATCTGCAAGGACGTCGGAATGGGTCTAGTGTGTAATAACTGATAGGACGCCTCCGTGATGAATGAACTTTGTGACCCTAAATCAATTAATGCTCGTAGGATCAGTGTTCTACCATTGTCAACTTCCACAATCACCATTGCTGTTGCTAGCAATGCTTGTGGCGATTGCCTATTATAATGACAATTTGTCGTAGAACTTGTGGCTTGAGTAACCGCTTTGTTTATAGTTTCTGACACCGGTGTGTCTTCGTGTAAAAGTGTGTTGTGTCTTTTACCACATTTAAAACAAGTCCTTTCGCTAGGACATGCATCCCTGTCGTGAGGGCTTAAGCAATTGAAACATAGTTTCTGGTTTGCCACATATTTCCTCCGCTCTTTGGTACCGAGGTTCTGGAATAGTTTGCACTTATATATAAAGTGAACATCCTTGCACATCTTGCAGTTCGTGCGTGGACATTTGCCATACAAATGTTGTTTCAAGCATTTGAAACAAATTTTATGTTCTGATAGAAATGTGCGTTTAACTTGAGTGGTTAAACGCTGGAACCCTTTGCACTGTTGCAATGTGTGGTTTCCTCTACACATCAAGCAACCTTGTTGCTCCTTGATGTGGTAATTAGTGGTTCTGTTGATTATTTTAGGAATTTTATTGTTTGCCGTTCCCACCAAAGCTTCTAAAGTCCTGTATCTGGACTCTAAGAATTCAAATAATTGAAGTGTAGGTGGTAATGTTGTGGATTTGGAGATTTCTTGTTCCCATAAACTTCGGGACTCATCTGGAAGTCTTTGCGTTATTAGGTACAAGATAACAGGGTCCCAGTCATCTGTTGGAACGCCCAATGCATTTAGCTCGTGTAAACACTCCTGCGTTTTGTCTAGCAAGTTTCTTATAGCCTTGTCTGACTCTTGCTTTATTTGCGTTTGGTTAAATAGCATTTTGAGTTGCGTGAAGACTAGGACTCGTTGGTTTTGATACCTTTTCGTTAAAGTATCCCATGCCTTTTGGTAGTTGGAGCTAGTGATGTCGAACTGTCTAAGCATCCTTTCTGCTTCTCCAGATAAACTTGCCTTCAGATAGTGTAGCTTTTGTACATCGACGATTTTGTTGTTACTATGAATAAGCGACACAAACATGTCATGAAACGATCGCCATGATGTGTATTCCCCATCGAACTTTGGTATATCGATTGTAGGCAAATTCACTGGCACTTTTCTTTCGTTGTCTGGAGTAGTTACTGTAGGAGTTTCTATCATGTGTTGTAACTCCCCAAGAAAGGTAAAATATTTGGCTTCAAATGTTTCATACAAATCGCTATTGACATATTCAGTAATCGAGACGTCTGCTGTTTCTTCATCAATTCCGGATAGCTTCAGGTCATGATCCTGGAACTGTTTCCACAGCTGTTGGATGTACTTCACGCGACCTCTTATGTAGGCTGTCGTACAGTCTGTGCTCTCGACCTTGCGATGATTCGCTATAGCTTTGTCTAGCCTCTGAAACAGTCGAGCTTGTGTTTTAGCAGACAAGTTTTTACTCATTTTTACGGCAGAATGCTCTATCACCACTCAAGTTGACTGTTTAACGTGTTTACTTTAAATGCGAGTACTTTAAAACAAAGAAACTGAATAATTGTCGTTTGAACCCGAAAGGATATATCCGGCTCGAAGGACCATAAAATGTAACGGCAGTTGTACGCTACACTTGCTCAGAAAGTTAGCTGCTGTGTCAACGCTAAGTCGTCACTAACTTTCCGAATCAGGGATAGGACTGATTCAGTAAATACAAATTAACAAATGCCGATCCTTTCAAGTTCAATTCGATTTATTAAATATATCCAGCTTTTTTTTTTTTTTAGTACAGTTTACAGTAAACAAAATATTAAATACTTTAATCTTTAATTTCAACAAACAAATGGAATAATTTCTACCGTTAAACAGTCACGGCTCGAACACTTTATAAATTTAAAATTTTCTCAATTTATCATAAAATCACTTTCTTGCAACACATTTCGTGGTGACTTCAAATTCGTGGTCGTCGTCAAACACAATACTCTTGTCCAGTGCAGCTGTTTGTCCAGAATTCAATTCAACTTTGTTGCACTTCACTCAATTAAAATATCTAAACTAAAGACCTCTGGTAAATCCCATCGGACAAGCTAACCCTGTGAGAGAATGGTAAATCCCAATCTCTAAATTCATACACTACTCCAAAAGTCCAAGAAATCCCAAGTCCAAATCTCAGTAGAAATCTATGCGAGAGAGAGAGAAAAATTATTTATTAATATGTATACATACCAATTAAATATTGTGGCTAATTCCACTCTGGTGTCGATTGTGGCAAATTCCACTATAACAAAACACTTGGCAAATTCCAATTTGTGGCAAATTCCACTTAGACGGCATAAACCAATCTGAGCTTGAGCATGCTCGTGTTGCTAGTTTTATGATAGTTCCCCCACCACGCAAATTCAATCCGACATTAAGCTTGTTGCCCCGTGCGCCAAATTAAAACTTGCGGGCGCTAGCGGAATTATCGAATGTATATGATGCTCACGCCATCTGTGAGTCATCTGTATCACAGTCGTGATCAGTTGAGTCGCACACCACCCAATTATTAATGCTGTTGAGCATTCGCTTATTTAGGTGTATTTCCAATTTTCGGTTTGTAGTTTTTAATTTGTTTTGCACCTTTGGTGTGCAGGTAAACGCTGCAACACTGATGTTTGTGTTATTCGCTTGCGATTTATTTGGCTTGAGAACGTGTTGTGTATCAGTGGCTTCTCCAACTGGGATGACGACGTAGTCATGTATAGGGAGCAGTTGTAATACTGAACTGTTGATGGCTACTTGGAAATTGTTAATGTTGGGTATGGCAACTAGCACTGTTTCTTTCGCAATAGCGAGTAAACTGTTGGCCAGGAAGGCTCCATCGCCTGTCTCTTTTGATAGAGAGAGCATTTCTTCTTTCACTCGCAGCGCATATTAGTGCTTGTAAGGTAACCAGATGCTGGCTCATTTCGCTGGTTTCTTGATCACTCGGACAGCTCTCTTCGCATTCCTTCGGCTCTTGTTGAACCTGGCAGCCAGCATTACTCTTTTGAGATGCCTTGGAGACACTGCATGTAGATAGCTTAACCTGTTTAGGTTCCAGCTTTTCTACAAGTGACCTCACGTCAACTGCTTTTCTGGAATACAACTTGTCTGTTTTGCATGACAAGGGCACAGTAAACTCTTCGGGATTTGTTTCCGTACAAGGAAATTTGAGTGCTTTATTTGAGACTTCAACATTACAATTGTTTGATAGGAAATCATTTCCTAATAAGCCGTCATCGGAAAGATTCTGGCAGGTTTTGTACCAGCTGAAATTTGCAGGGAATTTTATTTTTAAAATTGAAGTTACCCTTGCAAATTTCCAATGTCCTTCCGGTTCCAAAAGGGGTCTGTAAAGTGCATGCCTCATTGGAATTAATTATTTTGAGGTCTTTAATTGCTCTTTTCTTAATAATACTAAGCTCACCGCCAGTGTCACTACTAGTTTTGTATGGGCATTAAGGCTTATGTCCAGTGGAAGTTTCACTGTAGGTACACCGGATTCGGGCGCTTGAGGTGACCCTTTTGATTTGATTTGTGGGTTTATAGTCGAGCCAGGAAGTTTTGGGTCGACTGCATGTCGTTTCCCTGACTCCGGGCTTCCCATTTTTTCTTTTGGCGTCAATCTTCGTCTGCGTGTCTTCTGCGACCACAAAAGGTGCATTTGAGTCTTATGTTGAAGACTTGAGGACTTTTTGTGTTGTGTTGCTCTTGTGTAGGTTTATTGGAGAGGCGTGGAGGAACAATCTGTTGCGTCTGTTGACTTTTTCGACAATCACGGACGTCATGTCCATAGATTTTGCAGTTTGAGCAGAAGGGGATGTTTTTGCGCTTAAAGCAATCTGAATACGTATGACCCTTTTCGCTGGCAGAAATTACACGTGATGTTACGGACCAGTGCATCTGTATCCGAGTGTCTGACATCAGTGTTTGTAAATGGTCTTTGTCGTGATTGTGATGAACCTGGATTATTCACATTGCGTGAAAACTGATTTGGGTTTGGAGCGCGAGGTGATGCGAACGTAGGTGTTGATGGAATTTGATAATAAGGAGCTCTATAGTAAGCTCTCACTCGTAAATCTGGGTCTACTGGAGCTACTGGAGGAGCTTGTGCCAGAGGAGTCTGCACGAATGTAGCGCTTTGCTGTAATTTCTCCAGGGCTTTTTGAATTAGTGTTTCTAAATCACCTTCTCCCTGCGTGAGCAAATATTGACACAAACGTGGGTTAGTTACTCCACTTTTCAAAGCGTTTTTGGCAAAATCCTTCAGCTGTGTTTTCACAGAAGGGACTGCCTCAGCTCCATACTTCTGTGTCGCTGCCTCGTTACAAATCGTTCACAACTATTTCAATCTTGTAATGAACTCAGTGAGAGATTCTAATGGGTTTTGCCTGGTGGTAATTAATTTGTTCACCAGCTTCTGATATGTCTCACGGGGAAGGTATGTTCTATTTAGACGTTCCTCTACTTCACTAAATGAAGCAGGGACGTCTGAAGCGAATAATTGGTATGCTTCACCTCTGAGTCTTGTGGGAAGGACCTGAACGAAAGCCACTTTTTCTTCATTATTTAGGCACTGCATAGTTTGTTTGTAGCAGCCAATGAAGGCTTGTAGTACTCGTCCCAATTGTGGGGTACTTTCACCCGAAAATAAGGGAACGAGTTAAGCTGTGAGCTTAGCTACTTTAGCGTAATCAACCATTGTGTGTAGTCTATTGACTGGAAATAACAATTTGGGTGGACTAGCTGGGCTTGTTTCTGGGCTGATTTGCGTTAAGGATTCTTCGATCCAATCGACCAGCAGGTCTTCGGTAGTTGGTTCAGCTACTTCACCGTCACTATCACTATCACTGTCGGCACTTTCATTAAGCCTAACACACTTATTCTTTTCTAGATGTAAATTGAGTGAGCGCCGAGATTCGGAAAACTGTTCTAGTTCCTTTCGGAACTTAATTGTATTATTTTCTTTTAAGGTCTTTAACTTGGCGAGCCTGTTCTCGCGCTCTGTTTTTAATTTGTGATCTAGTTCGTCACAATGGGTAATCGTAAGTTTATCCGATTCCCCCTCTCTCGTATAATTTATTGAAAAGCTTATCTAAACTTAGTTGACTATTGGGACCTGGAAGAACGGTTCTGCTTCAAAGTCGAGGTCATGTTGGGCAAAATTCAGCAGCAGATGCTGTACCTTCACCGGGGTGATGTGTATTTGCACCTGGGGTTGATCCCGCGTCGGCTAAAGCTGGAGAGTTTTCCCTCGCTGCTGTTTCTGTTTCCTGCTGAGGTCGAGCAGGATTGTCGGCTGGCATGTGATGCGTTTTAGGTGAAAGGGGTGCTCCTTGCCTGCTTAGGTCCCTTTGCAGTGATTGAGAGGGGGGTTGAAAAGGGGGCTTATGAGCCGTCTTCGATTTCCTCTTCAACTCCGGATCGTTGACTGCTAGCGTTTGGTCGTCTGCTTGGCTGAAACTTCAGGCTGTTTTTTTGAGTTGTGTCCTGGCCGGCTTGTGTTCGTCCCTCTGGGAGTTTTAAATGTTTTCCACTTCCTTCTACGGACTGTTCACTTTTATCCCTCGGTGGTGCCTGTGCACTAATTGGGGTAAACGCTTGCCCGCCTGTAGCAGAGGCGCCTAGAGATGGTATTTACCCGAGTGTTGAGGGTGACTTGGCCTGAGTGGCTTCATCATTGGAGCCCCTTCGGTTCGTAAGATAGCGGATTTTAAATCTCTTATGCCTCTCTAACTTTGACTTTTAGAAAAGCAGGCTTCCACTATCCTACCGGTGTATATATGTACACAGACAAATACAAACCTTGCTGCCCAAGGTTTTCCGGGAGCAGATAGTACCTCTGTATGCGTGAAAAACTCCCTTTTGTTGTGATTCATGTACTTTTTATTTTTTTATACACTAGGTGCTTTTTGCTTCAATACACTCTTTTAATCTTACACAATAGTATATGTTCTATTACGCAATTAAACTTAACTATCGCCACTCGATTTAGTGAGGAGTAACGTGTCCGTTCCTAGAATTTGCCTTTAAAACAACCGAGCCGATCACTTGTTATTCCACTTTTTTTTTTGTTGGGCAAATGCCTTTTTTTCCAAAATTAACTCTTTTAATACACCCGAAAATTTCTTACGTGTAACATAACCGCGCGACTTCAACCAAGGTTTTTTTTAAACCTCGACTGACCCAAACTAACAACTTTTACTCCTAAAACTCGACTGCACCACTTGAGTTGGATTTTTGTAATCGCAAGTCTAGTTGTTCAGGATAGGAAAGTGCTTAATTAGCATTCCTATCCTGAGAAAATCATTTTGCATGTTTAAACATGCCCAGAATTATCGCGACGGACGATGGTTGAAAATGAAATTGGATATTTTCATAAATATCAAACCATCGTCTTGCTATCGTGCATACATTGTTGCGCCCACAATGTATGCAACTCGCGACAATTTTGTTGATAAGGGTTGTTTTCGGTGAAGACTTGATCGTTTCAGTCTTCACCGAAGTAAAATTACATGCGCCCGATATGTATGTATATGTGTACATACATCTCGTATTTACGACAAGTTTTACTGAAGGTAGGACTTGTCGTGGGGCTTTTGCTATAATTTTTGTTCGCTCGGAATGTTGCGCGTAGGTGAAGAAATTGCTGATGCAACTTTGTTCGTATGCGCAAGAGATAAGCCAACCGTGCTTTTAGGCATGATTGGCTTATAGAAATTTGAATTTTATTTCTTGAGGGCCTATGTATGTATATATTTTGTACAGTTCGGCCATTCCTGAATTATAATCGCCTCGATTATGAGCGAAAGTTACGTCGATTACCCTTCACAAACGCCTCCAACTAAGATCACTTCTACGAAACATTGACTCGAAATTAATATTTCTTTAACATTATTAATTAGAACATGAATTAATCAATAAAAAGTTACAGCGTTTTTATTCAAGACAAAAAATGGTCGAATCAAATACCTAACGATAGTTTGACGAAACAAAATCTATCATAAATAATATGTAAGTATAATGATTTTATTACAGCAATTTGTACGTAAACGTCTTCAGAAATCTACTTTTAGAATATGTTTTTTTCTTGTTTAATTTATAAAAGATAAAATTTAAATAAATTTAATTTAAAACTAATACAATGTTTTCAGTAAGATATGTATATACGAGTATGTACATGAACCTGTTACTTAATGATGCTATTTCACAATCACACTACATTCATCAATACTCAAGATATATGGTTTCATATTGGCTGGCGAACAAACACCTTTGTACGAAATGCGCGTTAACTGTAACCCGTCCACATCGTTAATAACTTATCTGTCATTTTTTAAAACTTCGACAATCTCGTAAGATCCACGATATTTAGCCAAAAAATTTTTATTAATTCCCGGAGTCGTCACTACATTATGTATTCTTCCTTGAAATTCTTATGCGGTGCCTTCTGTCTTTTACCGTAATACATTTTGTTATAACCTTGACTCTTAAATATAGTCTCAGAAGCTTCCTCTCGAATTCCATCTAAATTTCTAACTCCATTTTCATTAATATCCTGGATATGTTCTATTATTCTGTCACAGAGTTGAGCCTTTTGTTGAACCCCAAACGACAACATTCTTGGTGAAAACCCTGTACTGCGATTCACTGTAATATTCAGCGCAAACTCAACTTTCACGAAATTTTTATACCAGCCCCCTGTAGAATTCGCATCCAATTCTTTAGGCAACATTGGTATAAGTAAGCAGTTCATACGCTCAACTTGACCGTTAGATTGAGGGGAATCTGTGGCTATCTTGTTATTTGTTATGTTTTCGCTTAAAAGAAACTCAGAAAATTTATTTGATACAAAACAGGTTCCCCCATCTGATATGATTCTCCCCGGTCTGCTATAGGTTTCGAAATAAGACTTAAGGCAAGAAACTACTTCCTTTGTTTGTGTACTACTTACTGCATATAATTTAGTCAATTTTGTAAATGCGTCTACGATCAAGAAGATATATTTCTTTTTTGCACCCGGCAACGGTCCAAAGTGATCCACATGAAGTACCTCAAATGGAACCTTTCCCTTGGGAATGTTATGCAGAGTTCCCTCAACTTTTCCTGAGTTAGGAGAAAAGTAGGCACATTTTAGACAGGTTTCTATATACTTCTTAATTTTTCCTTTCATATCAGGAAACCAATAAGATCTTTTGAGGTACTCATAACATTTATTTGCGCCTAGATGGCACGTGGACTCGTGATGTGTTTGGATTACACGTTCTTCCATCTGCTTGGGTACATAGAACATAACATCGTCCTTATATTTGCGATATACCAAGCCATTTATCAGTGCATATAGTTGGCTTTCGCCTTTCTCTAACTCCGATGATAGCCTGGCAATGCAAGGGTCACGGTTTTATGCGGCGGCTAAAGCGAACTCAAATGAAAAATATTTATATGCAACGGCTCAGGGCATCAACATGATTCATTCTATTAGCCGACCTATGCTCAATTTTATAATCATAGCTTTGTAGCTCTAGGGCCCAACGAGATATTCGGGGATTCAGCAATTTTTTGTTTAAAGTCAACGTCAAAGACTGACAGTCTGTGGCGATATTAAACGGAATACCTATAAGACATACATGAAATCTTCTAAGCGCGTATATTATTGATAATGTTTCCAGCTCGTAGCTGTGATATCTGGATTCGACATCAGTCGCTCTCTTCGAAAAGTAGAAGATGGGATTTACTATCAGCTTGACGTTGCAGAAAAATGCCTCCGAAACCTATACTACTTGCGTCACAATGTAATTCCGTCTCATTCAACGGACTATAAATAGACAATATCGATTTAAAAATCTCAAAAGTTTCTAGCTCTTCTGGACCAAATTTAAAAGAAACATTTTTCTTAACAAGGTCGTACAAGGGCTTGACCAGTATTGAAAAGCTCTTAATAAACTTTCTGAAATACGAGCATAAGCCAAGAAAACTGTGAACACCCCTTTACGCATTTGAGAATAGGAAACTCACTTATTGCACGCAAATTTTCAGAGTTGGGACGTATCCCTTCTGAGCTTACAATATAGCCTAAATATACAGTTTCTTCGAATAAGAACTTGCATTTATCAAATCTAAGTTCTAATGTATTTTCCCCAATTATTTGCGTTACTTCATTTAGTATCTCTAAGTGGTCGCCAATCGATTCACTAGCTATCATGAGATCATCCATATAAACGAATAGCTTGGCTAATGCTATTAAGTCCTTAAAAATTTGGTTAATGTATCTCTGCAATACGGAAGGTGCGTTTTTGAGTCCAAAAGGCATTTTCAAATTTTCAAATTGTCTTATAAGTGTTACAAAGGACGTATATTTGACTGAATCAGGTGCTATATTAACATGATGGAAACCGCTGCGCAAGTCAAGAACCAAAAAATATTTCTTTCCTCTTAATCGATCTAGGAGATTTTCAATAACCGGGAGGGGTAAGTCAACACAGAGCCGAAGCTCGCGATGTTTCCATTGGACCAATACTATAGGTGAGGCATAGGGTGAGTTACTCTCTCGAATAATTTTCCTCTTTAACAAGTCGTCAACGATTTTCTGTAGCTCCAACCTATGAGCATATGGTAATATACGAGGTGTGCAAAAAAATGGTTCGTCTATAGTTAATCTTATTAGCATTTCAAAATTCTTATTGATATTCGCAGATGATATGTTAGGACTTCGAGTGCAAGCCTCTGTTACGATTTCACAAACTTTTGTTTTAATTTCGTGAGACAATTTATCGTTAATATTTACCGTCGGCTTATCATTCTCCTCAAAGGTATTAATGTTTAAAATTTCTTGATTAAAATCGACTTCTATATTCTTTGAAACTTGAGTGTGATTGCGAGTTAGGTGATTGTCTTTACACATAACTTGTTCATTATTGCTAACCCCTAGCGTCAAATTATTTTTCTTTAAAAAATCACGACGTAAAATAGCGGGATATTTCATGCTAGAATTTTTTACGACAAACAAATCGAAACTAATACATTTATTTTTAAAAATAACCTTACGACTTATTTTACCTATGATCTGGAGTGGGCTGTGATTGATTCCGCAGTACTCGTATTTTTCCGTGTCAATTCCAGTTATCAAGAGTAGTGGTATATAGAGTCCCCTTCGAAACTAATGGAATTTCCAGAATCCAGCAGCGTCAGTAAAGAGCAGGAAAAATTCATTCCTTTGTTGTCAACCACATCAAAGTTAAACCTAATAATGAATTCAAACTCGTTAGTATTTATAGGATATATATACTCATAACCTTGTTGCTGGTTATATTGTGTTGCTCGTTGTTGTTCCTGGTCTTGAAATTTGTTTAACTCATCTCGGCTGATAGAATCCTTAATAGTCATAACCGTTGTTTGGGTATCACTGCACTCATGCACCTTATGGCCCAGTCTACCACATCGAAAGCAAGATCCTTTGTTACGTTTCGGCTTTGGACATTTGCTGCTTAGGTGTCCCAACTCGTTGCAGTTAAAGCACTTTAAATTATCTCGAGGATGGTAGGTGGATGAAGATTCCATCAAACGCTGTTTAAATTGACGTCCAGGCTGGCTCACTTGTTGACATTTTATTTTATCGTAGTTCCTTAAAGCATCTTTTAACTCATCCATGTTTTTTGCACTGTATAGTAGCGTTTTATTTACGTGAGAACGGTATTCCGGTTGATTATATTAAAGATTAGATCACTTTGCTCAACGTCCGATAATGAAGCAACCTCTTGCATGGAGAATAAATATTGCTGCCATGTTTCATCACATCTTCTTTTACAATTTCGCAGAGCATTATGAATTTCGGCACTCCTCACCTTTTTATTAAATTCCTTGATCAATGCAGCTTTCAGCTCCAACCAAGATTTAGCACGAGTTGTTCGCAAAAAGAGTTTTGCAGTGCCCGTCATTAACCGCTTCGCGCATACGAAACACATTCTGTGATCCCATCCTAAAATCTCGGCAGATTGCTCAAAATTTTGTAACCACTTCCGAATGCAATAACTGTCATCACCGTTAAATCATGTAAAAGATTCCTCCACATCTCTAAAGCTGAAAAAATTTTGAGCGCTAGCAGTATCAGTAGAGTCCGTTAACTCAGCAATTTTCCTTTTAAGTTCAGCAATTTCTTGCTTCTTTGCAAGTGTTTGTCGTAAGAATTCTAACTCATTACTTAAAGCATTGCTTACGCTAGAATTTTCGAGATTTAATACATTGGTAGATAAAACTGCATTCTCAGAAGAAGAGTGAGCTTCTTCCGTTATATCAAGCAGATTGTCGGGAAAATATTTTTCCAGCTCCTACTTGGAAATATTTGCTATAGCCTCCTGCAATCTTAATTTTAAATTAGATTCAATTCCTGTAGTTTGAAGCCCAAGTTGCTCCAGCTTCTCTGTTCAGACCACCGACGTGTTGTGATTCCCCCGATGTAAACACATTCCTAAAAAGACAAAATAAAAGAAAAACAAAGAACCAAATTCTAAATGAAATCAACAAAAAATACTCATCTGATAGTTGGGAATTTCCTTCCTTTGATCTAGCGATGTCTAAACACTCCAACAAATATATTCAACACCTAAAACATACAAAATTATTATTATTTATAACAAAATTCTATAAAAATATCATCAACTTACCTAAAGTGTACATCCCTCTCGTATATTTACATTTCGCAATGTCACATAGTGACATTACGTCAAATCATTTGATTTCGCCTCAGTCAATTAATCCAATAAACGTCGCTAGGGCAACACCAAGAGGCGAGAGCTCATAACTGGATGTGGCGGCCATATAAAGCCGACGAGCCGCAGCAGAAAATCATTCTTGGTCCAGAGCTCATCTGGTTTAGAGACTAATCTAAATACAAGAATATTCCCAACCTCATTATAGAAGATTAATTCCATATTTCAGATAATAATCTGTAAATCCTATCAATTCCAAAAAATTCCATACCACACCTAAGCAGAAGATTAATTCTGCGCAGAGATTAATCTGCAAAAATATCCATCCCACACCTAAGCAGAAGAATAATTTTGCGCAGAGATTAATATGCAATATTCCTATCTACACCTAAGCAGAAGAATAATTCTGCGCAGAGAATAATCTGCTACATCTCCTGCTCACATTTACGCAGAAGAATAATTCTGCTGCAGAGAATAATCTGCTCTTCTTCTTCTTTGTAGTAGCATATTGCTACATTTCTACGAACGCTCAGAATACTGTCAGAGACTAATCTGACTGGGTCAAAATTACAGCACTTTATTTCCTTGTGCCTTCACGTACGAGCAGAAGTATTTTACTTACTTTGTGCCCTCACGCACCATAAAAGGGCTTCTACCTTGTAGAAACATATTGGTACCACCTGTGATACAGTAAATCTACACCAGGAGGCTAATCTGACTAGTTTTACTGAGTATATCATTTTGCTGCCCTGGTGCCCTCACGCACTAGCGGCATCAATATTACCCCCTTTTCTTCTTTTCCTCTCTCCCTCTTTCAGAACGAGGAGAAAATTAGCGGCGCCTGAGTAGGAGCTCATTGATTTTATTTTGAATTTTAATTTGTTTATTTTTTATTTCGTATTGATTTTTATATTGAATTGTATTGTAGTTTGTAGTTTTTGTTTTGAATTTTTCTTTTAAATGAATTACTGTGATATTTAGTTTTAAGCTATTGAAATTTAATAAAATTTTATATTTGAATTTTTAAAAAAAACTGAGTTGTCCATTAAAAAACCGGCACACCCTCCCACGTCCGAGACTATCTCTCACATTCTCCTTTAAATCATTTGCAGTAACGTTATCAATAAACCTTGCTGCACGTGCCGCCATGTGACTACAACAATTAACACTTTGCACTTGCAACAGTTATTAAAAAAAAGAATATTCACCGCAATCAAAAATATGTAGCACAGTAGCAAATTATTTCTCGTAATCACAAATAATTTTGGGTTTTTTTTTAGCTAATTTCTTTAATTCTCTGGAATTTTCGTAAATTTATTTGTTTTTAACCGTGCCTCGACCGATCGAATTTAAATGCACCGCAATCAATCCCACATTAACTTTAGCTAATTTTGAATAAAACCTGAACCACCGATGGTTAATATGTATATCGTAAAAAGGAAATTTAAAAAAATACACAAAATTCTAGTCAAGCTGGTTTGTATCGCACTTCTGATTTTTGCAGGACGGCTGATAACTAATAGCAACGGGGGAAATAATGAAAAAATAACAGGTCACGTCCGGATCGTTTGACTGATATTTTAATACTTCTTAGTATGTACATAGTTCGAATGCAATTTGCTTGCGGATTGGGCAAACTGTTCAGCCCAGTTATCGACTGAGGTTTTACTTATTTTTTCTATAGTTTTATATAGAGAACTCCTACACCTTCATAATCACATCCGCTGGTAGCGCTTCCACAATGTACTCATACCTTGATTGGTCTTGAGTGATGCCTTTTGCAGAAAAGTGAATTTCCGCCTGTATGAACCATGCTTGCGGGCACGGCGACCAAAACACTGTGAGTTTTACTGCAACGGCATTCATACATGCTCCATCATTTATTTTGTCTCCTATATTTTCATTCGACATAATTTCAAAAACTTTGGAAAAACATTACATCACAAAAAAATTATATATGTATAACACGAGTTTTACTTCCGTGAAAATTTTCGATAACTTACACGAATAAAAACTTTTAAATTAAAATAAATTTCTGCGAAATTTTCGTGAACACTAAGAGGAGTTGTTAAATTATTCGTTTTACCAGTTTTCGAGCTTAATTATATATATGTACATAAAGGAAAAATGTATAATTTATGTGTATCAAGAAAATTTTGGAAAAAATCTGATAAAAATAATGTTTTAGGAAAACCTTCTAAATATATTTTATTTCATTTTTCTCTTCTTAATTATTTTAATTTTAAATCTTTTTATTTTTAAAGTTTTATTTCTTTAGCATTCTTTATTTTTTTTTTATTCTTTTAATATATGTAATTCTTTAACAGCAGTGTACTTTTTGTAATCTGGGTGCTTGGAAAGAAACTGAATACTCAATTTTTTTTGTTCTGACACTTCTATATACGCTGCATACTAAGGGCCGTAAACACCAACGAGGATAATCTTATTTCCTGTGTAAAGATTATTCCTATCCGAGAATAATCCTGCTTGATTTGGTCGTAAACATCAACTCGTGTAAAACAACGAGTTTTTTGTTTATGTGGCATTACTTTCGGATATTTTCGGTATGTCGAAATAAAAAAGTATTATATTTTAAAATAAGAAATGTTGAATAAGCAATATAATGAACAAAATTAATTTAATTTTCAGTTTTCTTTTTTACATAATATTAAAACAAATTTTTTAGTAGAGAAGGAACTTAAGATCAGTGCATCTAACCGAAATATCGTTGCCACGGAAACGTGTCATTCTTTGTTGTCTGCTGTAATTGTCACTTAAATTCAAATTTTGCTCATCTGACACCTATTCGGAATAATCCTCGTATAGAAATTTTACCCCCGGAAAATCTCGGATAAAATATTACACCGGTGTAATACGATGGATTAAATCGCGAGTAATCTTGGTTGGTGTTTGTGCATTATACGTGAATATGGATTATTCTGGTTGATGTTTACGGCCCTAAGTGTCCTAATACATTTTCATTCTATATGAAACTTCTTATTTTCTAAGTGTCTGTATACAGTAATTCTTTAAAGTGTTTCCTAATCTTATATTAGAAACGTTTCAAAATTTTCTTTCACATTAAGTATTTATTAATTGTAATTAATTTATTCACCCATGTACATATGTACGTTCGAGTATAGAGCGCTAAAGTGCCAGTGTGCAATTAAAGAATTATGTAATTGATTTTTTTATGCAATCGGATATTTTGGTGTCACTGAAATTAAGGACCATTGTCTTGTACAGTCCACTCTGTATACTTATAAAAAAAACATGCAAGCTTTGAGAAATGGATCTCCGGATGAAGTCTTCAACAGCTGCAATTGCTGAGATTGCTGCTAGTGTGATTATGACAGCGGATAGTGCGGAAAGTGTATGATGACCGATTGTTTGTAATGATGTCAAGGTTAGTTCCTTGTGATACTGTTCCTGTTCTTTAATGACTCCAAGTAATTGTTCTGATGATTTAAGAACGGGCTCCATCTGTAGTAACTCAGGTTCCTGAAGTGCAGTACTCTTACTTTTTGTGATGTTTAGATCCATTAGCTTACTGAACGACGAGCGTGCAGATGTATTATGGAAAACTTCAGCTATTAGAGTGTTCTTCTTTGTTTTGATAACGCATTCCCTTGTTATTTGAATGATACCAATTCCCTTTAATTCAACATCTTCTCGAATTCCGTTGCATTTTACCCCTGCTTCAATAGGAGGTGTACCGACAAATAACCAAGTATTAACCATGTATAGATGCTTCCACATAATACTTGGTATTTTTATCGCCTTCACAGGACAAGGTTGTTTTTCTTGGCGATTATAGATTTCATCCACTATACAGTTGGGATTTGTCTCTATACTGCTGATGGTGGTTGGAATACATAATACCAGATGTTTATCCTCGCTAATACAGCCCTAAAGCTCATTTTCGGAAAGTTCAAAATATGTCTGTATATTATAATTGATAGCGAGTATTGTGGTTGGTATATCAGCTATCAAATATGTATTGTTCTCTAATCTCTTTGGAATAGGTGTTATTTTAATTATACTGTATTGGTCTGCTTCGATTATGTTGAAATATCCAAGTAGAGAAATGCTTGATGTGTTCCTGGATGTGTCTATTCTGTCTTCTGCAACGCTTGTAATATAAAGGTTGCCTGGGAGTTTGCTGTATGCATCCTTAATAATGGTTCTTAATTTGCTTGGTGGTATAAATTTAAGCAGACTGCCCTTTCCTAATAGGAATGCGAGGATTCTGACATACTGTCTTTCTAATTCATCCAATACATTTCTTGCTAGTTGGTATGCGGTTAAAATGTGTAAGTTTATTACGTTGGTGGTGATCTTTGAGAACCAACCTTGAACTGCATTAATTTCTTTCAATGCGCTATTTAACATAGTTGTGAATGAATTTATTTTCTCTGTAATGCGTGTTTCCGCATCATTCAGGTGGGAAATTGTTGTCAACATAATGGATGATTGATGCAACGATGCTTGCTGCAATGTCTGCTGATTTTGTTGTAGGGTGGAGATATCAGTATAAACTTGGTCGTTTAATCCGAAGGCGTATTGTAACGCTTCGCCAAGGAGCCCCCCTTTTTTTCGATGATGATTTGGGTCATTTAAGACATTTATTTTTTGCAGGAGGTATTGCCCCTGAATTTTCAAATGATGGAGCAATTCTTCGCAATGTATTTCCTCAGATACCTTCAACGACGCATCGCAAACCGTTTGCATTTGTCTGATCGTATTTTTCACTCGATAACTGTCTGCTGTTGTATTGAGTGGTAACGTCAATTCAACTTGTAGCGACGAAGTCTTGCTTCTCCGATGTCTTCGATGTATAATCCTGGTTGTGGATGAGTTATGGTATATGCGCAGTTTCCTAAAGATATTACACAGAGAAGGCAAGTAATAGTTGAATTCCACAATGATGGCGGTTTTCCCTGTCTGTTAGTCGTAGCTTGATTACGCCCGGCTCTTAATGATGACTATAGTCATATTTCATATTTTTCTCTGGCAAACTGTTGCTTTTCTAACGTTACTAGATTGCTGTATCCGCTGACTGGGCGGATTCAAACTTTCTTATGGCTTTGTAGACTTCTTTGGCGAATTGCTTGTTCAATCTCCTGAATATATCTCTTCTTTCCAAGTTGTTTTGCTTGTTCAACATCTTGTATATATATTTTTTTCAATTTGTTCGACAGGAGCTGGATCGGACTGCTTCCTTTTACTTGCTTCCGTTTTCTTCGGTGATTTATCATTTGTTGCGGCAAGGTTATTGTCAATTTGAATGGAGTGCGTGATTATGTCGTTAAGTTGGGTATGTTCTTTTAATTTTGATAGTTCCTCATTCATATATCATCCATCGGTAATCGGTACAGTTTTGCTATTGGTCGTTTCAATATTGTACTGTTTCCACAACGCAATATTACTACCCGTGTTTTATCGTCTTTTCCAGGATGTACTGCTATTATTCTTGCCAATCTCCATTTTGAAGTAGGTAAATTTTCGTTTTTCACCAGTACTAATTCACCAATATTATAGTTGATTTCTTCCTTTCTCCATTTTAGTCTCTGCTGAAGTCGGGATAAATATTCACTGGACCAAATTTTCCAAATGTCATCACTAAGCTTGTTTACCATCTTCCATCTTGTGAGGCAACTATGCGTTTTTTCTTCATTTGTTGCATGGGGTGGACTTATTGGTGCCCTCCCCATTACGAAGTGACCAGGGGTTAGAGCGTTGCAATCTGATGGATCATTACTTAGGGGGCAGAGTGGTCGTGAGTTGAGGCTTGCTTCAATTTGGTTTAAGGTTGTTGTTATTTCTTCGAACATATGTGCTACATCTCGCACTATTCGTTTTAAGTGGTACTTAATGGATTTTATTCCAGCCTCCCACAGTCCATCCTTATGAGGTGCAGATGGTGGGTTGAAGTGCCATTGTGTCCAATACCTTCGACGTACGTAGGCTTGTGTTGACTGATTTCCTCCATGCAATGTCTTCAGGTGGGCATCTTGTATGATAAGTTGTGTGAGGTGGGATTGATGTGGTAGAATTGCTGGATGACGCTCTTCGTAAGGAAGTATTGAATACTCCAAGGGTTCACCAACCCGTAATATGCCTTTTTCGTCAATAAATGGGTTTAGCGGTAGTAATTTGCTTTTTGCTGATACTGCTTTCTTTTGTTGTAAACTTTGAATTACTTCTTTTTTTTTACGTAGCTTTCTTTTAAGAACTCGGGCGGTTCTTCATATTTACTTTTGTATTTTAATAGGCTCGAAGGACCATGTATTAGCTCAATGCTAGATGAGCGGACCGATTTGGATAGGTGTAAGGTATATTACTTGCGCTTACCACTGGTGGGGGCGCGAGATAATAACTTGGTTAGGATAGGCTACGGATGGGACGTAGAATGAACTTCTTAGTGACTGTAGGAAAACCTTATTATCACTGAAATGTTCTTACAATATATCGATTTACGTATATTTTGAGAACTACATACTAAGCAATAATTATATTTATTAATAGGCAGCGAGTAGTGAACTGTGAATTATGCCTATATCGATAATTTGCTTTTTCAACAATCAATTGCTAAATACAATTGTTTAATTTAAATAACTACATACTAATCGGAAACTGTTAATGATTTTGCAATTGGAATTATTGCTTTTAGGTCAATATATGCTGGTTTGAGACATGTTTCCGAAACACACCATGATTGGCTTAAATCTGTTAGAACTAGAGAAGAGTCTACTTTTATTCATCAGTGCTGAAAGTTTGTTAAGTATATGTATTTTTGATGCGATCTTTTTGAAGATTTAGGAACTGTTTATTTCAGCACTATAATTATATCTTCAGCTTGAAAAGGGATAAGGGCTTGCCGTTTTTTAACGAATCAGTATACGATAAGAATGACGATCTTGGGATGAGGGTACTATATTGTTAGTACTTGTGAACAAATCAGCGCCATTTGAATTTTTTTTTTAATGCACGGGAGCAGGGGACCCTATCTCTCGGAGGCCATAGCTGGCCATTGTATTATGCCATTTGACGTTACTCAAAATTATTTTCAATGATTAGCGAAGTATAAATCTCATCTAGGAGCTTTTGAACATAATTCGATTCAGTTTGCCCCATTAGTGAAAATTTACAGTCGTGCAACAAATTTTAGGTACTTTTTGATTATTTCTTTCAAAATGCGCATAAAGGCAATAACAAGTATTACTTGTCTTTAAGATGTTTCATCAGTTTTTCGGCAAAGACAAGCAATATCGTAAAAGTTTATCAACGTTAATTTCGCTAAGATTTTGCCTTCCATAATTTGTGCAGTTTTCGTAACTTGAGCAATTCTCTTATTGCTGTTTCACTGATATTAATAAGAGCTTAATCTTAATATCGGCTTTTTAAATTTTCTGTTTTTAATTATATCTTTAAAAACCCGACTGCCATAACATAAAAAAAGAGTTGTATATATAAAAAAAAAACCCTAAGTCCACACTGGTAATACACTCGCTGGGAACAGGTCATGTTTTCAATTATGATCAGGCTTCCACTCTTGTTATAGAGAACAATAAAAACGAAAAGAGCGTGCTATATATTTATATTATTGAATTCTACCCCAACGCTATAGTCATTCAATTAAGCATACTCTAGCATTAGATTCCAAGGTTTATTTCTTCCTAAAAAGAAAGAGAAACAAAGTTGCATGAAAAATAAAAAAACTGGGCATAGTCAAAATATTCACAAGGTACATATTCCTTTTCCGATTTATCACCCTTTGTTATAAACAATTCTCACAAATCGCATCAGATTAATTAAAAATAATTAAAAGCCGAAGACTTTATTTGCCTTCACGTTGAGTGAGAAAGAATTGTTTCTAAAACTAAGTTTGTGTTTGTATTTTTATTAAATTTTAGTCGAGTGATGTACAAATCATTTTAAAAAATGTAATAAAATTATTACTGTGTGAGAAGTGGACGCGTTTTTACTTAATATTCGAGAAGTGAAATTAGTGTGATTTACAGCTTAAATCAGCGGCAGTCAATTAGATGAAGAGCAGGGTCTTGTGTCAAGTGTTTTACAACAAGCAGTTTAAGAATTTGGATGTTCTGGTGTTTCACCTGAGCATTATACACCAGTGCACTAGTTTCTATACCAGGGCTCCCATATCCACCAGCAAGTAAAAGAGAGCTTGTCACAAGCTAGTACTTAAGCTATAATATGCTCCTACCAGGCTAGTAAGCCACCACAAGCCACAACACTACTACCAAGTTGTAGAGGAAGCCATTACCAGATTAACGGCCAATCGCAAGGCTACAAACACCACTCTAGGCTACAAAAACTACGTAAATAAATACCAAAACGGTATCATTTAAATATTCCGGGTATTGGAAGTGGAATACAGTAGACTAAACAATGAAGAACCGTTATCTATAACACGTGGATTCTCGAGGAGAATCGAATAATTCATATTGCCACAAATTACAATTTTCCAACCGGCCCATCATTTAGACATTCCCGGCTGGCCTATTCCCAAGAAAATTAAGTTGGCCGATCCACAGTTAGACCGTCCAGACCGCATCGACCTACTGATTGGAGCTGAGAGCTATTTTGAGTTACTGACTGGTCAAATAAAATTGGGAGTGGGAAAAAACTTACCCACAATACAAAATACAGTGTTCGGTCGGGTGATCGGTGGAGATATACAAATCACACAACGTTCTGAAACCACATATGGAGTTTGCACACAAGGAGATGGTACGCTTGGCGAACAAATGGAAAGATTCTGGAAATTGGAGCAGGTTGACGCCATAGGACAACCCAAGAAGGTTTCTGAGAGATGCGAGGCACATTTCGACTTATATACACACAGAGATGGTACGGGTCGCTTCGAGGTTAAACTGCCATTCGCGCAAGATCCTAGCAATTTGGGTGAATCCAGGGATATCGCGCTACGTCGGTTCTATTCTCTGGAATAAAGGTTAGATAAAAAAACTGAAATGAAAAGGCAATACATTGATTTCATAAATGAGTATATTGCTCTAGATCATATGGAGCAAATCAATTTACAAGAACTTCCTTCAAAGAATTATTTTCTGCCGCATCACTGTGTGATGAAACCAGACAGTACAACAACAAAACCACAGGTAGTATTCGATGCGTCAGTGAAAAGCCCATCAAATGTGCCATTGAATCATATTTTGCATCCTGGGCCGACTCCAGATAAACTTTCCTCCATATTGTTACGATTTCGACTACCACCACATGTCTTTACAGTGAAATTGAAAAAATGTACCGTCAAGTACAAGTCAGCAAGGACGACAGAAGATTTCAATTAATCTTCTGGAGGGACGACCCATCATAGCACATAAAATGTTACCAGATGCGGACTGTCTCATGCGGATTAACCCCGGCTCCATTTTTGGCAACAAACTGTCTCCAACGGCTAGCCAGACAAAATGAAGCACAGCATCCCTTAGGCTCATTAATTTTAAGCTGAGTTTTTTACGTCGATGAAGTCATGAAAGGGTCAAATCGCTTGAATTAAGCCAATCAAGTGCAAGAACTATTATACACGAAATTCTGCTTTCAGCTGGATTCAAGCTGCGAAAATGGTGTACCAATTAACCCACAATAATTAAAGAAATTCCTCTTGAGAATAAGGTACATCAGTTAGACCTTAATATAACAATAATTGTCATATTAAAACATTCGGTCTGACATGGCTTCCACAGACGAATGAATTTTCGATTAGAACTCAGTGGCAGAAGACGGAAAGGTCAGAAAGAGATTGGTACTGTCAGCCATCGCACACCTGTTTGATCCGCTGGG
The DNA here is from genome assembly GCA_963930735.1 of Dioctria linearis. Lineage (NCBI taxonomy): Eukaryota > Metazoa > Arthropoda > Insecta > Diptera > Asilidae > Dioctria > Dioctria linearis. The sequence continues at coordinate 78,775,720 of OZ005740.1, forward strand.
CATTTTGAGTCCAGTGGTAATAAGTGCAAAGATTTTCATCCAAAGATTGTGGGCATTGAATCTGAATTGGAACGCAGCAGTACCAATTGAACTGCACAAAAGTTGGATCCACTTTCGCCAGACCCTCAGGTTTTTGATGATATCAAGGTTCCCAGACACGTTACCTCTGGAAAAATGCAGCAAGAAATACAGCTCCATTCCTTCTCAGATGCATCAGAAAAGAAATACGGAGCTGCAATATATGTCCGCTCGATCCTTCATTATAGCACTATACTGGTAAGACTACTTTGCGCGAAATCTAGAGTTGCACCAACAAAAACAACCACAGTGCCAAGATTAGAATTATGTGCAGCGAAACTCATGGCTCACTTGGTGTATCAAGTAAAGGCAGATTTGAAGGAAAAGTATGCATCTTATTTCTGGGCTGACTCTAAAAGAGTCCTAGCTTGGTTGAACACACCATCCGCGTATTATCACATATCTGCTGCTAACCGGTTAGCTGCTATTCAGGAGAAAAGCACAACTGACCAATGGCGTCACGTAGCGTCGAAGGAAAATACAGCAGACTTGGTGTCTCGAGGAATGGACCCCGAAAAATGAGGGACTGCAGCTTATAAGTCTACGGCCCATTATTTTTGCATGGGAAAGAATCTGCCTGGCCATGTAAGGAGGTGACAAAACGGACTTTTGGGGATTTGCCACTTCTTGGTAGCCGGCGTTTCCGTTGAGGTGGGATCTTATCACCAATGCCTTACTGAATGCTAGCTGAAGTTTCGAGAAACCGGATCTAGTCGTCGATGTCTGAATCCACCTAATTACGATCGTTCAACGTTCAGGAGGTATGTCGCCGGGAGCGTCAGCACCTTTATCTAAAAATTATAGGAAGCCCAGTTAGTTGCTGCTGTAAACTGCTGCTTGGAATTGTCATAAAGGTAATGTTGTGGTTCAGATTGTCCTGATCACAACCTGAATGGTAACTCGTATCTTGGTTGGATTCCAATGTTCTCGAATGTTTAGATTCCGGTATTTAGTGCTTCGAATTAGCTGGGATTCGACAGGTTCAGGTTATGCCGTTAATAGGTTAACACGGATTAGGCAAGGCGGCTTGCTATCTATGAAGCTGTTGACAGATCCTGGTGTAGGGAAGACAACCTCAAACACAGAAGTCATGTCAATTATATCTTTGCTAAAATTAAGATAATTATATATGGATATATCTTTTATTCCGAATGTCATATCATTGACAGAGGTTGTATCGATTGTTGATATGTTTATTTTACTTCCAAACAATTATTAAAAGCGGCATGAACATAAAAGGACTGCAATAATCTCTAGTTGACAAACTAATGCATAAAATTTATTTTTCATTCTCTATGTGAAAATCGAGGCCTACTAACTGGTACTTTTCTAAGTCTCAAGGTGGCTTTCACATTAGGTTTCCGAAAACCTTGCAAATTCGATATGGGTGCCGAAGGTCGTTTGTATCATGCAGATGGCACTATCAATGCGCCAGCGAAACCACTGGTTTAGCGATACCTATATTTGCGCTGAGGCTGCGTGGTTCGTGCAGCTCTGGATGTTTTCTGTCGTAAAACTGTGTTACCGTCCAGAAGAAACCTAACACTATGAAAAGTCCGGGTGTAGGGTGGTGTGATGTGTCTTCCGTTTCCGGCATTGAAAATTCAGGTATGTGACTGGTGTCTATGTTGGTGGTTGAATTTTCTGCACTTCGCCCTCAGTTACTGGCTGTACTAGCTCTTCAACGCGTGGATGTGCAATTATTGAGGAATCGTCATTTAGTTCATGCTGGTCTTGATGAATATCATTATCTGTTTCCTTAAAACAAGGGTTTAACCGATCTAGAGAAACATTGACTTCCTTATTTTTGACTTTAAAAGTGGCGATAATTTCATACGGTCCCTCGTAACGAGGTTGAACTGAATGGACCTCTGCAAGGCTTTTGCCGCTTTGCATCTGGGCTCAAAGGGTCCAAATGGTGTGCATGTAGCAATTTTGGTAATGTCTTCGGGCTCGATGGGAATTTGGTGATGGGCCTACGACAGATCTAAAGTTGAAAAGTATTTCCAATCTTGCAGGTGATAAACAATATCGTGGATTAATGGAATAGTATAGCGGTCAGGACCGGTACATGTATTTAATTGTCTGTAGTCACCACAAGGTCTCCAATCACCATCCTTCTTTTTGACGAGATGCAATGGCCAGGACCAACAGCTGCTTGAAGGTCTGCAAATCCCATGTCTTAAAAGAAGTCGAATTCTTTTCTGGGTGCTGCCAGCTTTTCAGGTGAATGCCGACGTACCTCAGAAGCAGTGCCTAATAAAACCAGTTTCTACAGTATTAGAATGATGTTCACGTACCAGATTTTGCATTTCGACGCCAACTTCTGGATTATTGAGCACTGAAAGAGTTGAATTTTGGCATATTACGTGTTGTCCAAAAGACTTTAAAGATGATAAAGTGTGGATTATTGATTTCTCCTTAACGTTTACCAGTAAACCATAGTGATCTATAAAGTCCGCCCCTAAGATGGGTCCAGGTATGTTTGCTGTGATGAATTGCCAAAGAAAGGAGGGATGAAATCCTAAATTCAATGTGAGAATTTTTCTACTGAACATGTGGATAACTGAAGAATTTGCAGCGACCAGACATAAATGGGATTTTGAATAGCGATCAGCTGGAGTAGCCGGAACGACCGACATGTCAACACCAGTGTCGATTAAAAAATGCAGAGATTTATCGTAAAAATAAAGACGACTATTTAAGCACTTCCACCCGTCGTCGATGGCGGAGGACAGTCTATTTTTTTGATAATTCAAGAGAAGAAATAGCCAAATTGGCACTCAAATTATGGACTTTAAAAGCACAAGGTGGAATACATTTCTTTGCACTGCGTGCGTATATTTTGTGATACCAGCAAAGGAAATGCTTTTGTCTAGCCTGGAAACAAGACAATGGTGATCTATGTCTGGACTTATTTCTAGGCTGTAAATTACTGGTAACTTGTGGGTTACTGCAAAGTATTAACGAGTCCGTCACAATTTTGGCTAGGCTTCGAGCTTCATCGGCTAACTGAGAAATTGCGGAATTGAGGCATTTAGGAGTCGTGGAAACAGCATAAACCTGGGGATTAAGATCAATTTCGGAGATTGTGTCGGCAGATGATGCCAAGGAATCTAGTTTTTCGTTATTGCAGGATAGAATGGGCTGCATGTGAGTGGGCAAACTCTGGAGCCAGAGCGACTTTGGCACCTTTTCAGATAATTTACCGTTATCTAAGTTTCGCACTTCCCTTCCCTTACTAGACGCGAGGGATGTGAATCACTTAAAGGCATCACTGTTAAAAGCTGCTTTAAACCACGGTTCTCGCTGCCAGTGAATCTAGAAATCGAGGTTTCCTTTAATTTATCATACTCAACCCCCCTGCAAGGAACGTCATTAATAATATTGATGATATTTTCATCAAGAGCAGCTATTGTATGGTAATACATGCTCTTTTGTTGGTTGATGCGTGCGATTGCAAACTGTGCCTCCAACTAGAGGAAACACAATACCGGATTTCTGCTCCAGAATGGCATATATTTGACCCAAACAGCATTAAGAGTGTGCTCGGATGAGGCACTTGTTGTACCTTTACCAATAGGCCACGTCGGGGCACTGTTATGACCTGAGCCTGACGTTTGAGAGGTCCTCGGCAGAAGACCATTGATCAGGCATTTTTTTCTATTAATTTACTAAACACTGCAGTGTTAACGAGGGTATACCAAAACTAACCATAAATAATCACTCAAAAAGGAGCACCTTGAGATTTGAAAAAGGCTTACACTGGAGGTTTCACATTAGAGAATAAATAGAGAAGGGAAATTGAAAATAGAGAACGGAAATTGACTAAATAGTAAATAGTAATATAATTATACACATAATATATAAAACTTGACTAATTTCTTGAAGTTGGAGTTTGACTCTAAATTACTGGAGTCTTAACTTTGACCCTTGGTGTTAATTCCTGAACTGACTTGTGGTTTGATTCACTCAGGTTTTGAAAAGGTTTCTAGCTCCTTATCACTGGAGGGGGCTTGCTAAAACTGTCATAATATTTGATGATTCCTCCTGTCAAAAGAAGGTTTAATGCTGCCAGTCCGGGACACCAGTTTTGGGGATTTGCCGCTTTTTGGTAGCCAGCTTATCCATTGAGGTAAGTCTTGTAAGCACTACCTTACTGAATGCCAGCTGATGTCCCGAGGTAGTTAGCCTCTACGCTAACATCAGATCCTGGTGTTGGGAAGACAACCTCAAACACAGTAGCCCTGTTTAAGAAGCCTCACGTTTAAGTAGCCTCAGTGGGTGGACTCTTGCAGGAATCAGAATTAATTTACGACGCCAAACACCCAATGCTGCTGCCATACGCCTACAACACCACATGATTATTGATGACCAATACTCACATCACCAATTCAAATGTTCGCATTCAAGCACTCTTTGCTGTTACTACACAAAGATTCTGGCCCATCGAGGGTAAAAGCATAGCGCGGTTACTAGAACAGAATTGTGTCCGCAGCCGGAAATTCAAGCCACAACTCCTAGAACGATTAATGTGCAACTTGCCGGCTCACTTGTACAACCAACCAAACCCTTCATTTATGGTGCAATCACTTTTTGTGGGCCTTTTTGGGTACATTTCAAGGTAAGAGGAACAAGAAAAAAAACTAGAATTGGTCTAAGACCAATTCTTATTATACCCTAGATGAATACCCGTATACGATTTCGAATGGTAACAGATCTACGTCAGTGTACTTTGTCAAGTGGTTTTCACATATATTTCTAGAAGGGTTCGTCGGATTGAAAAAATGGTTATAACCAACTTTATAGGATTTCGTATTCTGAAAAAGTTTTTGGTACAATTAAAATGCTTACGAGTGATCGTTTTCACAGTATATGTAAAAAACTTAAATTGTTGTATGGCAACACCAAGAAGGGGTTACCCGATTTATTTTAATTTTGAAATGTTATTTTCCATTACAATAAAAACACCGTGTACCAAATTTCAGCCCTCTATGTCGATGCGTTCTCAGGCAAATATATAGTAAAATCGAAATATTTGTATGGCAACTCCACGAAGGAGTTGCCCGATTTGTCTTATTTTGGAACTTAATTTTATTTTATTTTTAAAGCGCGTGAACAAAATTTCAGATCTAAAAGTATACGCGTTCTCGAGTTATCATGAGCACAGACGGACGGACGGACATACAAAAATCAAAATAACTATTAATATTATGCGTGGGTGTCCATTCCACTTTGCTCTACCATAATTATATCGAGGCGCTACAAACGAAATGACAAACTTAGTATACCCTATAGATTTCATCTAGGGTATAAAAAGACTCTGGAAGGCCTACGTTGCACTATTTTGTTGCATCGCCACCAAAGCAGTCCATATCGAACTTTTAACCGGGTTGACCACTGACGCCTTCATTGGAGCCTTGAAGCGATTCATCAGTAAAAGTGGAATTTGCAAAAATTCCTACTAAGATAATTTCATGGAGTGATATACAGTAAAGAGTGACAATAAAAAATCCAAAACTTCTGCACATCAAAAAGCGCAGACTTTCACTTCAATCGATTAAGGACGCCATACTTCGATGGCTTCTGCTCCAGAAGAGTGTATCAACGGCATGGCTTACATGCGACGTGCTGGAAACTGTAATGACAGAAATAGAAGTCATATTAAAGTCCCGCCCACTAACGCCAATGTCATCGGGCATTTCTGGATTGGTGAGCCTTTAACAAGGGGAGTATATCCTAATGCTGTTTCGGTAAAGGGGCGACAGACTAATCAGAGTAGCAGACATTAAAACCGCATCTGGATTATTCAGAAGACCAATTCACAAACTTGCTCCTTTACTAAGAAGAAGCCTGTTTTTCTTCACAAACTGTCAAGCTACCAGCAGCTAAAAGGAAGCATTCAAGAGAACAAGGGAATAAGGTTGGCCATTCCGACTCCTCCAGCAGTAGTGAAGAGAAAGGCCCAGCCACAACTTAAGGAGAGATCCCGTCTAAAAAATCTCGTCCTTCAACTTCAAATTTTAAAAATCAGCCAGGCATTTATTTTGAAGGTATGGGTTCGACCCACTTACTCTCTAATGAATGCATCTTGGTCATCTGCTATGATATGAAATCATACTGGCGGGAATTTGCCACGATAAATACGGCACTGCTATCTTAAATCATATCTGCAACTCTATGATCAATTTCATGGAATACTGAATGAAGCGGAGAAAAACAACGAATTGCTACTGTACCATGAACCTGCACGAATGAAAACAGCGCCGCTCGACATAGTTGATAATCTGGCCAGTTCATTGTTCGGAGTATTAGAATCTCGCTATGCAGAAGAGACGAGTCAAATTATTACAAATGTTGAAGAAATCAACAACATTTGCTGGAGTTAAATCATACCTTCTTCATCGACTCAACTGTCATTGTAATAAAAAGATCAAACCACAGAACGAAGAATCAACTACGCGACTTCGAAGGTCATATTAATCAGATGATGGAGCAGATGAATAGCATGCAGCAAGAACTTCGTAATCAAGGAGCAGCAGAAGTCTTCAATACACTATTTATGAGATTAATCTTAATGACTTTAAGCTACCAGAGAATTTAGTCCATGTTATTGGATGTAGTCATAGACACACATAACGGCAGAATCAACCCGCTTCTATTATCACCGCACCAGCTCAAAGCATAATGTGGTCTTATTAAAAAAAAAACCTGCCATCAACACTGCGTTTCCCGGCTGGGCAGAATAACTTGTTAGAGTTATACAAACTCATGACATTGCAAGGACGGCTAGGACTGGCTAAAATCATTTTTCGGCTTAAGCTACTCCTGTTCACATGTGAACCATTCGAATTGAGAAAGATCTTCCCAGTACAGGTGTTGACGAATAATACATTTTTGGTGGTAGAAGAACCTTCATCACGATTCTTGATAACAAGTTTACAACGACATCAATTCCATCCCCTTTCGGACCATGAGATGTCATTCTTTTCCATAATTGGACATTCAATTCATATGTGCAAGCAACATCATCCTCTATATAGAGTTGAATTTGGTATTAGCGCCTGTCAACTTGGATTCTTAACCAATATTCTCTTGCGCCCCTCCAAGTGTAAAATAATAAAAATTGAAAATGCTCCAAGATGGATACAACTTATGAATCCAAATCATTGGATATATGTATTGAGGAGAGAAACCACAATCAACATAATCTGCGGCCATGCAGTCCCCCAAAGTTCGCTGTGGGGTTCCGCCATGCTTAATATTAGTAATGGTTGTGCCATTAAGGGCGAGGCAACTACAATATAAGCGCATGGTCTTTATCCGACTTCCATGAGATGTGCCTTTATGCAATCGAAGAATTTAACTGAAATGCTTCCGCCTCTTGAAGCCATGAAATTACGAACTGTTAGAATTGAAACAAAAGATTAAAGATCATCAGCTTAAGCCTTATCCTTACTATTGACGTTGTGATTTTTCTCGTAATAAGAATCTTCATTAAGAACCGTGAGAACCGGAGGAAACGTCCCCCAGAAGGACACCTCAAACCTTCAGCCTAAGCCGCGAGAATTCAAAGTTCAACGCGTCGAGAATGTTGAATTCTACCTCAGCGCTATAGTGATTCAATTAACCATACTCTAGCATTAGATTCCAAGGTTTATTTCTTCATAAAAAACAAAGAGAACCAAAGTTGCATGATAAATAAAAAAACTCGTGATAGTAAAAATATTCACAAGGTACCCATTCCTTTTCCGATTTACCACCCTCTTTCTGAGATTTAGTCTCGAACGTGGGAGTACGGAGCCGATTAAAAGTGGACAACTCAGTCCTTTCACTTCAAATATAAGGCTTTATTCAAAAACTATAATTCAATTTTGCTTAACCTAATATCACAAACTATAATTCAAAATAAACTTAAAACTACTAGTAGGACAATTCAATAAAATTCAAGTAAAATACACAAAATTCAATAATTAGAATTTCAGTAAAAATCCGAAAGAATCCAATTTAATACTTTAATGACGTCAATACGTACGCAGAATTCGAGATTTCGATTTTCACTTTATTATTTTTTCACGGAGTAGACTCTTGGTTTACTTGGCAGCGCAGTAAAGCGCTTGGTACCCTTACATCCTTCTGTCACGCTGCTTTTTGCGATTCTTAAGATTTATAGCATTTTGAAAATTCAAACGGGTTTTTCTCGAAAACATGTTTGCAAAATCGGCGAGCAGTAGATCTCAAAAAGTTTACATCCGATTGACTTGAAATTTTCACTGTAGCTTCATCGTTTGATTATCGATTTCAGCGATTGATTAACAAGCGAAAAATTTATAAACAATTGAAGTCGATTTTTTTCATCGGAAACACGATTTTTCGTTAAAACAATCGCCATTTCAAGAAAAAAAAATTCTAAAAATATAATCATATATACTTCACAAGCTAAACTCGTGTAGATAATGAAAAAAAAACTTTTTTTTATCTATGTGGAGTTGGACGAGACTTCTACTGCTCGCCGCGGAAGCCATTTTTGAAATAGCGGTTGACGGTAATCACTGCACAGCCGCCATTTTGTAAAAAAAATTTCAATAAACATTTTTTTTCTTCTTCAAGAGTTGCTTAATCAAATGTTGCATTATTTGTATGACATTAATCTCAGATATCCTTTAAAAAAAAGGAAAAAAAGGAAAAAAAGGCCTTGCTTTTAGGGCGTTTGGGAGATATAACGCCTTAATGTATTTGTACTTGTCTGTTATTTATTGCATAAATGTAGTGTTTTTGGTTGTTTTTTATAGTCAAGTAGTTTTATTTAGATATATTAGGAAACTGGTACTAGCATACAATAAGCTCCGCGCGAGTTACGCATCCAGCCTAAACAATTTTATACCTAGACCATCTAGACATACATTCATAAAATCCATAGCATAATTTTCCAAATTCGAAATACATTTCTTAAAGACAAAATTGCTTAAAGACAAAATGTTTATCATCATAATTTTTCAATTATTATTTTCACAAATCCTGTAAAGTAGAGTTCATAATTTTCACTTAGAGGAAATAACAAATATATCGCTAATAGAGCAGAGCATGTACACTGTGATTTAAGTGAATTTGTAGTGACCGTCAAGCGATTATATGCCCAGACTGTCAAAACGATAATGAAAATATTTCCTGACGACCTTTTCGTTTTTTTTTATATTGACAACTTTCCTTTATTTTGTAGTTGGTATATAAAAAAGTTTTAAAACCTTTTGTTATTTTAAATAACTTTAATGTAGTTCGTCTTTTATAATTATTAATATTACTTTTTTTTCCACCCTGTTTGACTAAGGACAACTACTTCAAAATGGGGCACGTATGTCCCCTACGCGGGGTCCCATGATCCAAGTCAGGGCGCATGTACTCGAGTGGTAAATTGATATACAATAGGTCGTGTAAGTATTTTCAGAAACCACAGAAATGAAGTAAATTTAATTTCTTATTTCTTAGATGGTTTCTATATCCATTTGTATGCTACATCTTTAAAACATACTAAAGCTACGAATATACTTATAAGAAAATCTGACAAAACATTTTACAACGATGTTCAAAACAAGTCATCCAAAATAACAAATTCCTTTCTTCTCTAAATCCCGAAATTCCAAAATGACTAATCTAGCAAAGCCTACAGTTTGTATTATATTATAAGACAGCAAGTTTTCAAACCCCATAACCATTTTGTAATGCTCCGGCTCATGGAACATATTCACCCTGTAACATAATTCTATTTCATGCAACCGTTGTCCTTATTAAGACTGCATTTCTAAAAGCTTTACATCACTGTTCTAAGCCTTCCAACATTAACTATAAATATATGATTTCTATCTACTTATATATACATACATACATTATGTATGTACAATGTACGTAAATTTACCGAGAACCAATACAAGTGTGTGTCAAGGATTGAGCAACAATCGCTTCAACCCAATGAACAGCTTTTTGTTTTCAGTATCATTTAAAACTTCCATGGCTGGGCTGGAATATAATGTGATTCTCGAAGGAGAGAATTTTCCGGTGCCTGATTCAATTTGCAATTTAAAAGTTTCTTTTGGTGTGTATGTGTAGGTATTTTCCTGGCATTGTCTGACATAGGCAGTCTTTTCTGGAAGTATACAGACCTGCTTTCAGGTGGCGCAGTCAAGAAGATTTTAGTATCTAGTCAACAGCTTATGGCAGATGAGAGATACAAAAGTTAAACTTTAACTGACTTTTAATTTAACACGGTAAGTAAATATTTTGCAAGTACATTCATTTAATTTGAACGTGCACACATACACATATAAGCGGCATTTTATTTATGGGAGAGGGGCAGGAGGGCTCCGCATCCTTGTCCTTGAACTCGTTCATTTCTGTAGGTTTTAAAGCAAATAAATTAGAGCCCTAATTTAAATTTGAAGTCAACAGGAATGGGGTAATGGAATAGTTTTATTGCTTTTTTTTATCTGCGTATACATACAAACTTGGACAGTACTTCCACAATAATTATTTAATTTAAATAATTTATTTTAAAGTAGGGGCAAACGAGGAGAAGTGACACACTTTTTCCTTTTAAATGGGATTGTGATGCGGGAAGAACTCGCGGATTTCGCTCGCGACTCTTGAGATATTTTCAACTATGTGCCTGCATTAAACGCCCACGGCTGCATTGGAGGTAATACTTGATGGACTTCATTGAAGAAGTATAGCGGCTCCAGCGCATTGAGGGTTAAATGAATGAGTTTGTGGAAGGAGAGGGGTGGGGTGTAGACATTCCATTTCATTAGACTGCACTGACGACAATTTAGTAACGAATATGCAAGTTCCTGTCGTATACTTTAGTGGAAGGTTAATTACATTGATACCCACTAGAAGTGACTGGGAAGGGAACGAGTGTATTATAGCAATAGACATCTCTATATTTACAGATGGGTGAAAGACGAGTGAAGGTACAGGAGCAGGAGTATACTCCAATATCTTGCACTGGAACGAATCATACGTTGGACACTGTTGTGTTAAAATTAAAGATGCTGCAGTTTTTCAAAGACAGCCTAGAAGAGATTTCCATATGGCATAAGATGACCCTATGTTGGGTACATGGATAAAGAGCTATCGAAGGCAATGAGATACCTGATGGGCTAGTAAAGAACGGTTCTGAAGTGGATAGCTCCATTGCAATATTGCATGTGGAAACTCCGATCGAAACCCTAAAAAACGACATCACCAAAGATTGATACAAGAATCATCAACAGGTCAACCGGAAACCTGCTGCATTGCGAAGTAATTATGGCCTGTTTACGATTGGAAGAAAACAATGGGGCTCCTCAGAGGGAGCCAAACGAACAGGAAGAAATTTATAGGGTGATAAGGAGCCATGGAGGGATCTCATTAGTATGATCATATCTGATAACGTACTATAGAGTTTGGGTCACAGATTATTATGCTAACAGACTGGGTCTAGAATTTCACGATTTCTGTCGAAACAGTCTCGTGAAAAAATCAATAAGCTCGACATGCACTTTACGAAGGTCGTGCTCTGGCGATCAAAACTTGAGGTATACTTGGTAGAAACTTCTATTTGGAGTAAGCGCAATATCAAGGTATAGAGCTGAGATGTATCCTAAGATTTCTTAGGAAGCAGGATTGATCTAGGGTTAACTTTATACGGGTAGACCGCAGTAAACCTATCGGGTACAAATGACCCAGCAGTAGTTCAAGTGAAGCAGTCTAGGGCCTCTTTAAAGGGTACTGCTTCAATGTAACCCAACTCAATCTAACCTAACTTAACATAACCAAAACGTTCGGACTTCTGAAATAAGTATTCAAATTTACATTTCATCATAGTTTGACAGGGCAATCCTTCTGTGATTATAACCAATCAAAATTAATTATCACTATTTCTAAAAAGAAACCATGAAAAAAATTTGTTTTTTTGTTTTAAAAATAATCCCAAATAGTAATGTTCTGCTTATTTACTGTTAGAAAATGTCTCCTTTGATATTGATGCCCTTATACACAGTGATGGGATTCAAAACATGTAACTGCGCCTCCCACTCCTAAAAAATTATATTTGTACAACTTCAAACTATTACTTTATTTCAAACGATTAAAAAAATAGTTTTAGCATTATTACAAAAATTTCGCAATTAAAATTTGAATTTCATTGTAACTTTTTGGCGTTGCACTTTCTACTCTGCCGTTATCAGCATAGAGGTTCTTCCTCAACCACATTTTGACATATAGTCCCTTCGATTTGAAAAATGTTGACCAGTTGAATGGTTTCTTTTTTCAGAATGTTCAAAATTCATCCTAAAAGACCCACTTTCTGTCTCCGCAGAAATAATCGCTACAGTATTGAAAGTGCTTTTCGATTTTTGGAATGACTAAATTTTCGCGATTATTTATACCATTTTCCAAGAAGTCACGGCCGTAGTTAGAGTCCTCTCAATTTCTCCTCTAGAAATACAATCTCATCAATGTTCCAAATATCGGGCTCGAAAACACTAATAATTTCAAAAATTTTATTGTCTCCCCTTTTCTAAATAATAATAGTCAACAAATAGATAATTAATAGTCCATGCAGGTGCAATGCATGGAATTATGCGCAGTTTGAATTGTTGACAAATTATTGGTTTATAGCTTTATGTAGTCAGGGGAAGTGCAGTGTAATAATTGCTAAATTGAAGTCATTGTATATTGTAGTGTATGCATCTCGGTACCGGTATTGGAAAGGATACAAAAAGGATGCAGAATAAACAAGTTAAGAATTAGCTAGAGAAAGGAATCAGGTTTCAGTCAGTCAGTAATGTACAACCGCAGATAGAACATCGGAGAGTAAAATAAATTAAAGAGAAAAGAAATTAAAATAAATAAAATCGATTTTCATTTAAGACAATACAATTGGCGACGCGACGGGGTGAAAATATGCCTTTAAATAGTGGATATAAAAAGTGAAATTAAAACTTAAAAAGTGAAATTTAAAGTATAAACAAAAGAAACAAATGTGCGCACCTAAAACCACAACCACACCAGAAAAAACAACTCGTTATAGTGCGTGTTACGTGTGTTTGAAATGTGAATCCTTTTATGTAAATTTTAAGTTCGGCAATAGTGAAATTCAAACCGGAAAAACCTGTGAGTGGGTAAATAATAACGCATCTGGGATAAAATACAACGTGCTGAACGTATGTGTGAATTGAGAACCTTTTTATGTAAATTTGAGTTGGAATAAATGAAATTGAAACCCTCATAAGAAGTTAGAATTAACTCTGTTAATTAGAAATCCATTTCCTCGCCTTTTTGGATAATATTCCAATAGCAAACATTAAAAATTGGTCAAAAAGAGTAAATTCTTATTAAATAGATTAAAGTATGGTAAAAAAGGAATTAATTCTGATTTAAATGAATAAATTCTGATTAATAAGATTAAATTCTATTCTGGTTTAAAGATTAAATTCTGGTTTTAAAAATTAAATTCTGGTCAAATGAATTAAATTTTGACTGATACAGGTATTCAGTAAATATGAGAACGACTGGTTATTCCATAAATTAAATTCTGTAGTTAAAGACTAAAATTTTCAAAGTGGAAATTATCGGTGTTTTAATCTAAGAAACAAAAAAACTGAAGTGAAATACAAACAAGAAATGGAAGAAAATAACCTATCTACCCTTAAACATTTTGACTGCTCAAGTGACACGCAATCAGTTGGAATAAACTGGGGCAAATGGAAGCGTGCGCTGGAAATATACTTAACTGCAAGCAATGTTACTGATCCAGAAAGGAAAAAAGCTGTTCTACTGCACGGCGGAGGAACTGAACTACAGGAAATATTCTACAACTTGCCTAAACCAAAGGAAAATGATTCTGAATCAGGTAAAGACAAATTTGAAATTGCGATTGAAACATTACATAAGTATTTTCTGCCGAAAAGAAATAGAATTTATGAGAGACATTTAATTCGTTTAATAAAGCAAGAAAAAGAAATAATCTCCACTGCAATATCACTCGAATAAGTTCAATTACAGCTTTCAAGATATCCAGCTCAACATGAAACACCAAATTTGTCAGAGATTAACAAAATTGAAATAAATAAGCGTGTTCAGAAATTCCTTGTAGAATGTTCTCACACGGCGAAAGATTTAGCATGTCCAGCAAGAGAGAAAAAATGTAATTTTTGTGGATATGTGGGACATTTCAAAGCTAAATATCGTACAAAAAAACGTTTTATTCCGCCCCTTCAGCATAAATCTTATAAAAAACGAAAGCAAAATATTAGAAATTTGTAGACCGATGAGGAAAGTAACCATGTAAATGACGATTATATCTTTCACATTGGAAATAACGAAGATGCCATAGGTTGTGCTGTAGGAGGAGTCAAAATTGAAATGATAATAGATTCGGGTTGCAGGAAAAATATCATAGACGAAGAAACGTGGCTTACTCTAAAACAAAAGAATATTATAGTTGTAAATCAAGAACGCAATCCAAACAAAGTGTTCAGGTCATATGCGAATCGGGATAAACTAAAAGTGCTGGGATCTTTTGATGCAAAAATAAAAGTTAATAATAAAGAAATTATGGCAACATTTTATGTGATCAAAAACGGAGAGAAGTGTTTATTAGGAAAAGAAACGGCTATCCAACTGGTGGTTTTAAAAATAGGGTTAGAGATAAATAAAATGAAGTTTAAAGGAAGAAAATTACCTTTTCCAAAATTTAAAGGGATATTAGTACATATCCCAATCAATAAAAATATTCCCCCAGTAGCACAACCATTACGGAGAATTCCAATCCCGGTAGAGGAAAAAGGAAGTAAAAAACGGGATGAATTAGTAAACGCTGACATAATATAACCAGTAAATGTTCCTTCTAAATGGATTTCCCCGATGGTACCCATATTGAAATCACAACGGAGATATTCGCATATGCATCGATATGAGGAGAGCCAATTGTGCAATCGAAAGAGAAAATCACCCTCTGCCAACAATGCATAATTTTACTTTGAGACTTAGGAATGCAAAACATTTCTCTCGGCTTGATATCAAATTCGCATTCCATCAAAACGAAATTGCACCAAGGGATGTTTTAACTTTATAGATGACACAATAGTTTACGACAAAACAACAGAAGAACACGAAAAACGATTGAAAAATGTTACTATTACACTGAAGGAAAATAATGTGTTACTAAACCTCTCCAAATGCGTCTACAACGTAGAAGAACTGAAATTCCTTGGTCACATTCTAAGCAAGGATGGGGTAAAACCTTCCCCAAAGAAAGTGGAGGCAATAAGAAAGTTCCGAACACCAAAAACTCTACAAGAACTCCAAAGTTTCTTAGGATTCGTGACATACATTGGTAAATTCATCCCTGATTTATCAGCCTTAATAGAGCCATTAAGGACATTACTAAGGAACAAAACAATAAAAAAAAATTTAAACTTTGGTGGAGAAAAGAGCAAGAGATTGCATTCAATAAAATTAAAGAAGTTTTATCAAAAGAAAAATGCTTAAGGTTTCTGCTTCAATGGTAAGAACACAATTAATTGCTGATGCAAGCCCAGTTGGATTGGGAGCTGTTCTTATCCAATTTAATGAAACAAACGAGCCACGAGTGATTGGATATGCGACCAAACGCCTCACAGAATGTGAACGCAGATATTGCCAGACAGAAAAAGAAGCTTTAGTCCTAGTTTGGTCTGTAGAACATTTCCACATCTACTTATTTGGAAATACTTTCGAACTGGTGACATACATGGTGACTGGTTGCATACTTATATCAGTTCCTACCTGCCCTGAACCACTAAAAAGAAGGGAAATACCAAGTGCAGCATGGATTGACGTTGTGGTGGATTTTCCTTGGACCACTACCAAATGGGTAGTATATATTGGTTATAATCGATTATTACAGCCGATATAAAGAACTTGAGATAACTAAAAACATCACAGTAATGAATACTATCTCAATGTTGATGAACATTTTTACTCGATTAGGTTTTCCCGTTTCAATTACAGCAGACAACGGACCCTAGTTTAAATGTACTGAATTTAAAGAATTTTGCAAAATCAATAACGTTAAACCATTTAACACCATACCTTACTGGCCGCAACAGCATGGCGAAGTAGAACGTCAAAACAGAGATATCATAAAGAGAATAAAAATAAGCTAGAGTTTGGGAAGGAATTATAAATCCGACCTACAGGATTATATGCTAATGTATCATAACACACCATACAGTACAACAGGAAAAACACCAGCAGAACAAATTATACCAACGAACAGGTTACAGAACGAGATAAGATTCAAAAACAAATTGGAAAAGAGTACGCAGATAAAAAAAGGAAAACCAAAGAAAATTGCATAGCTGAGGGAGATAACGTACTTTTAAAAAGAAGGAAGGAAGATAAAACAACACCAAATTATTCCGAAGAACTTTTTATAGTACAGAGGAAAAATAGAGGAGATGTCATTGTGAAAAGTCAAACAACAGGAAAAGAATTGAGGAAAATGTCGTATATTTGAAAAAGGTAGGAGAGGAATGGAGAGTAGCATCAAATTAAAAGACGGATGAAGGATCATCATTAGAAACTAGACTTAAATAAATTAATAGTAACATGAAATATAAATGTTTACAATAGTTTTCGTAACGACCCCAAATATTTTAGTAGAAGAGATGTAGTGTATGCATCTCGCTACCGGTTATGGAAAGGATACAAAAAGGATGCAGAATAAACAAGTTAAGAATTAGCTAGAGAAAGGAATCAGGTTTCAGTCAGTCAGTAATGTACAACCGCAGATAGAACATCGGAGAGTAAAATAAATTAAAAAGAAAAGAAATTAAAATAAAACAAATCGAGTTTCATTTAAGACAATATATATATATTATCATTTAAATCCATATTCCTTGGATGTTCGGTATGGTTAAAGTTATGTTGTTGCTGTTATTTATTCAAAATATATAGGGTGTAATAATCCTTCACCTGGCCATGATTCCCATTTTGACCGTAAACCAAACCTAAGTTCATTCAACCCAAGAAGCGATTTAGATAGCCTGTACATATATCTCAGTATTCGATTCGAGGTTGACGCTCTGCTACACTTTTAGTCTACGCGAGTCCTAAAAGGCTATTCAATTTTTATTTTTTCATATATGTTTGCCTGTTGATCTGTCCGACTGTCTGTCTGTTCGTTCGCACGATAACTCGTGAACGCTTCACTTACAGTGCTGAAATTTTGCACACGGGCTTAAAAAGAACGTAAACTTTAGTTCGAAATGGAACAAATCGGGCAACTCCTTTGTTGGGTCGCTATGAAAGTATTTATATTTACACTATATGCTGCCCGAGAACGTGCTAATGTAAAGAGCTGAAATTTGTTGCATATGGTGTCTTGATAGAAGTGGTAAATAACATTTCAAAAAGGAGCTAAATCGGGTAACCTCTTTTTGGTACTGCCATACACAACTTTGGGTTTTCAAAATATTTAACTTTTATATTAATATTATTGGTCTTTGATCAATTGTAATTTTTCTCTCGGTTGGCTTTATAGATCTATTTATGGGTTAACTTTTGTAACGCAGGATATTGGACCGACAATATTTCCACTAAATACCTATGCATATGCATATATAAATTAACCATAAGATTTAATAAGATTTAAGAGCCACTCCAATTCCCTATATCATATGAAATTAGTAAGTACTAAAAATTCATGCCCTTCATGCTCATAGCTACAAGCACCTCCGAGGAACACATGCCGATGCTTGAATGTGTGGCAAACGGTTTGTTGGAAGCAAATCTTTCAACAAATATAGAAAAATTTCAATTTATTAGAAGTAGTCTTAAATATCTACGGTTCATTGTAGACGAAAAAGGGCTGAGAACTCGCTCTGAAAAGGTTCATGCAATGTTGAACTTCACTCATCCGAAAAATTCTACGGATCTTAGACGATTTATAGGCCTTCCGTTTTGGTATAGACGTTTCGTTTCACGATTTATTGAAATTGTAGCACCATTACATGAGCTTATTAAGGGAGGAGGTAAACTTGTAAACTTGTAAGAAACTTATTTGGAACACTAAAGCTGAACAATCCTTCCTTGACCTAAAAACGACACTTATAGAAACCCCAGTGCTTACCAGACCCGACTTTTCAAAACCTTTCTATGTTCAATGCGATGCATAGTCATGCAATCGGAGGAGTACTTTTCCAAAAAGACGCTAATGATTTTGAACACCCAATAGCATGTGTAAGTAGGTAACTACGCGGTGCAGAATTAAACAATTCTGTCACAGAAAAGGGATGCTTAAGCATTATCTTTACCATAAAAAAACTAAGAGGATATCTCGAAGGGTACCAATTCTTTATCCTCACGAATCATTCCCCTCTTACTTGGCTATTTCGCCAACAAATCGTGTCTGGTGGTCGACTTGCTCGCTGGATATTGCGACTACAACAATTCGACTTTGAAAACATGTTAAAGGAAAAAATAACGTTGTGCCAGATGCACTATCTCGAGTTACTGAAAACAATCTATTACAATGTATCCCTAAAGATCCGGATAAATGGTATTTGAATATGTGTAAAAAAGTAAAATCATCTCCTGCGCGAATGAAAAACTGGAAGTTAGAAGGATTAGCCTTATATATCCGAGTACCGCCAATTAGGGATTTAAAAATAAAAATTTAGTTAATCTAAAAATTGTGTTAAACAAAAAGAAACACAATAAAATAAAAACAAAAAGCAAAAAAAAATAAAAAATGTATTAAACAAGTCGTGCATTCAGGCGCACGCAGAATGTCACAATTTTACACACCATGTCGTTCAGGCGACCGAAGTACATTGTTACGGTGCGGTCTGTTACCGTAGTGTCTCGGTGCGCTTAGTAGTTTTGACGTTTACTGTAATTTCATTCTTAAAGAACTTTCAAAATTGTCATGTCAAATCGAAGTGCACACCATCGTTCAGTTGTTATCCCTACTTTTGCAATGATATGATGTCCTTAAAAGCACATCGGTGTGTACACTTGAACGCACGGTAGAAAAATAATGAAAACAAAGTGTTTTCGGGTTTTGGAAAACTTAACTACTCGAAGAAGAAAACAAATGTCGAATAAATCAGTGAAGTGCTTTCACAACAGTGGGTTTTCTTTGAAGTAGGCCCGAGTCTTCCCGCCAATCCCTTATTCCTGTACGATCCAGGCAGCACGAGGATAGGTACGACAACCTAAGAAGAGTATTTATGTTAGTGCTCTATGCTCTGTACCAACGTTTATTAAACTAACAATAAATAAAAAGCTTTCACGATGTTTTACAAAATTATTCCCACGTGGCCTACTTTATCGTAAAAAGCCCATGGTACCAAACAAATTTTCCCAGCTTTAAATATTTATAATATTTTCTGCATTTTTGTTGCTAATATTTTGTGCATATTTTGTATAATTCTGAATATAGCCATTCATATAAAACACGAATATA
This sequence comes from Dioctria linearis, assembly GCA_963930735.1. Classification (NCBI taxonomy): domain Eukaryota; kingdom Metazoa; phylum Arthropoda; class Insecta; order Diptera; family Asilidae; genus Dioctria; species Dioctria linearis. The sequence goes on from OZ005740.1 coordinate 78,795,287, forward strand.
CGCAATAACACACGGATGATATTGATTCAACGAGATATTTCAGTGAAATCCATTCCGGAAGTCATAAAATATTGAAAACAAATGAAACAAAAATATAAATATTAAAGAAATTCACGGATTTTAAATATTCGGTGAACTTCAATCTCGTTAACGTCCTTTTCACGTATTTAAATTGTGGACTACTATTGATTTTGATTAATTTAATTCCTTTTCAACTTTAAAGTTGCAAGTGTGGGCCACTCGGATGCGATATTCTTCGTGATTTCGCCTTTCTCTTCGCACAGCCAACGCAGTTCGCTGTTGTTACCTATCTTCTTCAGAATGTAATGGAGGGGGCCCATGTCTGTCCAGTGATTGTATTAATAAACAGCCTGAGTGATTTTCGGCTAAAACCAATTAGTTTGCTCATATGGAGTGGACAGGGTGGCCATACTGGGCGCACTATGATAGATAGATCCAGTGCTCCCTTCCCATTTTTGTAGTTCCCACTAAAGTAGATTTTTGGTAAACGAACTGGTGAGTAGGGACCAGTATACGAACTACAGGCTCCTGCTATAACCGGATCGTCTGATTTTTCGTTTCTTTCCACTCATGTGTGTCCAGGGACCCAAAGCAGGATTACTTTATTCTTCTTGCACAGCATCTGGAGCTTCATAGTTCAGACTAGTTCCGACTCAAAGTCTAAGAGGATACAGCCAGAGCGTAGCTTGGCTATGTTTAGGCTTTCCTGAGCTTCACCTTTTATGGCGTAAATTTCCACATCAAAGATGGAATATAAAGCACCAAACGTAATGGACAGTTCCCCTTTTCGACCCACCACGCACGTGCGTGTTTAGTTATCATTTCTATGTCTAATATTTTCTCTCGTTATCGATTACTTGGTAATCACTTTCGAATGGCAATTTTTTGGACGTCCGTTGGAGCTTCTAGGTATTTAATATGGACCTGCTCGATGATTTTCAAGTGCTAGTTGCTGGTTCAAATTGTCTCTGGTTGACATAGGTTGGTTAAAAGAGAAAAAAATATTGCCGTGCTCCATCAATGCCGTATGCAAATTTGCAGGATAAAAGCTTTGACGAGGACCAATTTTTGCTAACACAATTCCAGCCGCTTGAGTACACAACTTTTAAGCGTGTCTCAAATTTTAAGCTGCTCGACATCTCCTTACATAGTTAGGCATATGAGAGAAAATTACAAATCAATATCATGGCATGTTGTATTATGAAATACCAGAGCCTCTAAAACCGAAAAATGAAATAATCCTGTCCGATAGAGAGATGAAAACGGAAACTCTGCCTGGCTATATAAAAAGGCGCTGGAAAAGGTTAGACTGGCGAATTTTAAAGTGAATTACGTCCTCGATATTAGACATGCAGTCTCTCCCCGCACAGCATGTGTTAATAGTTTATTCAAACGCCGCTTATTCGTCCTGTATATTTATGCTGACCTGATGCTCTGAATTTAAGTGCGCCTTTTAATACTTTGCTTTTGTAGTTAAAGTTTTACTCTATGGCTCTGACATAAATCAATGTTTTTTTTTGTGGCAAAAATTAGTTATTCTTAAGTTGCTAATTCAAAATATGTATGTAGACTGAACTAATTGAATAACTAAAGTGAAATAGTTGGATTCTATTTGATATGAATCTACACATAGTGTGAGAATCGAAAGCTGTTTCTTCAGAAACTGTAAAGGGCACATAACTGAAAGAAATCCTGTCAAGTTTTAAAAAGAAATTTTCAATTATAATTATACTTAACCACGTTCCAAAGCTTTGGCGATATATATGAAGATAATATTTATGCCAATAACTGAAGACCAGCTTCTTGGGAAAGACCTTAGTAGTAAGGGTACCACCTCCCTATACTTTTTACATTACGTCCGATAGAGGCAACTGCCGCGATAATGCCACTTGCTGGTTTTCTGCAAGAGGGTTCCCACCGCCGATAAGAAGTTCTTGAGGAGGGAGTAGGATAGACACGTCCCTGTCGCAAGCATTGGGAGGTAAAAATAAAAAAGCTGAGTTGCCACCGAGTTGTGTTGTTGCAGGATGTTGGTTGGAAGGAGAGAGCTGGTGCTGTCTGTGGTAAGACGGTAGATGGATCCCTGTCGCAAGCATTGGGAGGTCAAAATAAAAAAAGCTAACTTGATACCGAGTTGTGTTGTTGCAGGATGTTGGTTGAAAGGAGAGAGCTGGTGTGTCTGTGGCAAGGACGGGAGATGGCTACTGTTTTTGTACTATAGGCGGCTTACGTACAAGCATTGTAAAGTTTTATAAAATTGCACTACCAGGCAAGCAGATAACTAAAGCACAAAATCTTGCACCCATATGTAGCAAGCATGCATGGTTTAAACCTGTATCGCTGTCTTCATATCTTCAGCGGTAATCGCGCCTCTTTTTTTTATATTCCGTTCATTTTTTTCTTCCACTCCAGACAAGCTTTAAACAGTTAGTCACACTTCTTCAACGTTATTTTTCCATAACAGTTTTAAAACTTGAACTTGACCGCGATGCGGTCACGAGTTGTTGTTTCTTTATGTATAGAATTTTAAGTCTACCTGAATTGAAACTGCGAGACATGTGGGTGACTTTATTTCCGGAATATTTTTTGATGTAAAGGAAAAAAGATTAAGGAAAGATCGCAAAGAGCAAGTTCTGATGTTGCTTATGCAAGGGTTCTTGATTCTTGTGACGTTCAATACTGCCGGCGTATAATAATGAGCTGCAAAACAAGAATAGATCGGCGGCAGTCAGTGAACTTAATGTTGTGAACGACACGAATGTGGGTGAAGGTGAGCTAAAAGAAACGGGTTACTTGAGTAAAATAAAAAACGAATTCTGCTGAGATGCCTTTATTGAAGGTCAGTAAAGATAGACTGCGGAATATTGGATATGATTAGTGCGGGTGGATAATATGCCTTTCGATAAGGCGGCAGTGAGAAACGATGGGACTATTGAAATAAAAAGTCGAATTCGAGAAAGATATTTTTATTTTTTGCTTTTTGTTTTTACAGTTTTAAATAGCTCGATAAAGATTTTGCATCTGTGTGAGTAACGAAGAATGGAACTTAAAATTAAACTACATTGCATAATGCGGGCCTTAAATCTGCATCGATCCAATCCGTAAGTGATTCACGGTCCCTTGCGTGCATTTTGATAGGCGTAACTCCATACAGGTAAATATTTCACTTCAGGCAGGGTTTGGAATCTTACTTGTTTTTTCATACTTGATGTGCATAACGTCAGCATGCTCACACACATACATATACACACGCATACGCACATGCATTTTTATACCTCCCGTGTAAACTGTTCGTAAAAATAGTAAATTTCACAACATAAGCCAGACAGAATTAACGCTCCAGCTAAAACTTTCAAAGTGTTTAAAGCCCACTTCGTGCATTCTGATGATGGTTGCGGGCTATTATACGGTCCACATACGTCCTTACCGTTGGCATAGATACAATTAGGTGAACGTCGAAAATGTTCGGCCTCAACATTTTCAGGACAATTTAATGCACTCATTTCCATACAGCAAAAATAACATTTTGCTATGTCTTTCAGGTTGGTGTAAAAGAAGCCGCTCCTTGCTAGCTTGTGTGATTTCCTGTCATCCAAAGTTAAATTCTTAAATGGCTTTATAAAACGTCTTTTATATTAATCCATGTGTTGTGCTTTTGCGGAAAACCAAGCTATTTCACATAAACTTTACCGCCTCGTCTTTTTAAAACTTTTTCTACAAGGTAAGTATCAGGATGTTTGACTGGAGATAGCTCGAGCTGGTAAAAGCCGCCCTCTATTATAACTCCCTGATAGTCTTCAAGAATGTAAGTTACTGGATAAGTGTTTTATACATCTTTTATTTTGAAAATTTCAGTAGACCAGTTTGGGGTGTAGCCTTTTTCAAAAGCATGTTTGTTTCTACTTATACGAACAAAGTCTCCCACTTTGTACTTTGGACGTGATTTGGTTTTTGGCTTTTTATACACAGTTAGCAATAAACGAACCTCATTAACAGGGCCTACGTCTATAGGTCTCATCTTAATAGTTCGATGCTTTGTGCTGTTATACTTTTTTGTTAACCTGTCCAACATACTCAACCAGTGATAATTACCATTCATACTAAACTCTTTCCACATAATATTTTTCAACGTTCTATTAAATCTTTCTACAATTGACGCCTTTAATGAACTATAAGTTGAATAATGATTAACATCATATTTACCCATCAAGCGCTTAAACGACTTGTTGTAGAACTCTTTTCCATCATCTGTTTGCAAGTTTCTTGGAATACGACCCTGATTGAAAATTAGCTGCATTGCTTTAGTGACTTCTATCCCACTATTGTCTTTAATTGGTAAAGCCCATGCGTATTTAGAAAATGTATCAATTACAGTTTGCAAAAAGCTAAAGTTTTGATTTTCTTGAGCATATAAGCGCATATCAACTAACAAGGGGAGGGTCCCTACTCGTCATCACCGATTTCGTTCAAATTCACAGTATATGTTGGGCTTGACTAGAAATGAAAGTGTTGCAAGTCGCAGCTCTAGATGGCCAAGCGAAACCGAAATAATGCATAATGTACAAATCCACCCCCACCCCATATCTCGGCTAAATATTATCCGATTTGCAAAATTCTTTTTGCTAATTGTTTTGTGATTTTTTTCTGATTTTTTGAGCATATCTTCCCTCCCCTTCCGATTAAGTTGCGAAATTTAATTTGCGACGGCCAATTTTCTGTCTGAAAAATTCATTTCGAAACTTTGCTCCACGAATTATCATTTAATCCAATTTTCCTAAATCGGTGTCCCGATTCAAGATAGGCATTAAATAATAAAAGCAGAGCCTGGCAATCAAGTGATTTTTCCAAGAATGTTGCACAGAAATTCTGCTTGAAGTATGCCGCCGCGACATAAAGAAATGCATGATGAGGGGATTGGCTATTATATCCCGGATATATGTATGTAAGGATTATCCCATTAGCATTAGATAAATTGTACAAAAATAGCAGATATCCCAAGTATTAATATAGCTGTTATAACACGTTGAAAATATTTTAGGAAAGTGCCGATAAATGGCACCATATCAGAAAAATGTGGATTCCGAAATTCAAAAATAACGGTTTTTTGGGTCCAATCTACCGAAAAGTGGAGCGGAAAACAAATCTATCTCATTTTTTGTTACGTACTCACCGAGAGCTTTCCAAAAAGTACCCACATGACAGGATACGGGTGAAAGTGAAAATCGCTATTTTTTTGTAGGTTTACCCCTTGAAAAATGCTCAAATTTGCAAATTTTTGTGGGAGTTGTCGCGGTAAAATATTTGTAGATTTTGAATAAATCCGCCAAACTCATTCCGGTAACTTTTCAACGACAGAGAAGATATGTAGCTTTCAGATTCTGTAAGTGCCATGCCCATGGGTTTCCAGAAATAGCCGGTAGATGGCGAAAAGTGGGCACGTAAAATTCTTATATATTTATTTTTTTTTATAAGTAAATGACACCCGATCTTCCTGAAATTTTGTATAGATAATTTTCTGATAAGGGTGCATCCTCAAAAAAATCGAAAATTGTATTAAATGATAATTCGTGGAGCAAAGTTTCGAAATGAATTTTTCAGACAGAAAATTTGCCCGTCGCAAATTAAATTTCGCAACTTAATCGGAAGGGGAGGGAAGATATGCTCAAAAAATCAGAAAAAAATCACAAAACAATTAGCAAAAAGAATTTTGCAAATCGGATAATATTTAGCCGAGATATGGGGTGGGGGTGGATTTGTACATTATGCATTATATATTATGCATTATTTCGGTTTCGCTTAGCCATCTGGAGCTGCGACTTGCAACACTGTCATTTCTAGTCAAGCCCAACATATACTGTGAATTTGAACGAAATCGGTGATGACGAGTAGGGACCCTCCCCTTGTAAGTCTGCCTGCCACAGGTCATCCTTGCCTTTAATGGTTACACGACGACGCGACGCTTAAAGTTTTTGCGGGCTGGCCTATGTAGTTCATTAATAATTTGTCTTCTGCTCATTTTAAAAAATTATATAAGTACCTTTTTACAAAATGTGCGGTTTATATACAAAAGACCTGTTGTTAAGAGCTTTTGTTTTTTGCAGTGAAAATGATCGCTTTCAAACATCCGTTTACAATGATGGTTGCTGGACCTTCAGGTTGTGGGGAAAACAACATTTATAAAAAGACTTCTCGATAATATGTTTTTAACACGGCAACAAATAACAAGAGTTATATGGTGTAATACAGAACATGTGGCTCTGCCTTCAGATACGACATTCAATAACATCGAATTTATTGATAGCATCCCTGAAGAGTTTGTAAATTATACACAGGAACCTACATTGATTGTACTGGATGATATGATGTTCAATGCTTTTAGCAGACAAGTATGTGAACTCTTTACAAAAGGCTCTCACCATCGCAATCTTTCAGCAATCCTTGTAACACTAAATGTATTTCACCAGGGTAAGTTTTGCCGAGATATATCACTTAACTGTAAATACCTAGTTGTATTTAAAAACCCTCGAGATAAAAGTCAGTTTATCCATTTAGCGAGGCAGATTTATCCAGAAAATAGTTCAGAGCTGATAAAAATATATAAAGAGATTACACAGATGCCACACGGATATTTACTGATAGATTCAACTCAAGATATCAACGAGGTATTAAGATTCCGTACTGACATTTTTAATAAAGACTTTACAACTTGCTTGTGCCCTCATAACTCTTTGATAGGGAAAAATGGTGTCACGAATGAATCGATTAAGGGACAACAAGCATATGCTATATGTTCTAGAACAGCGAGACCAAATTAAGACACGCCATTATTAAAAATGCCGACCCCGAAGTTATAAAAACACTTTGTGAAATTAATCTTAATACTTTAAAGGGAAATCATATTCCTCGCGGAAAGATATACAATTCGCTCTGTAGGTATAAAAAGGATTTACGAAAACTAGTTGTTGCAAAAAGATCTGTACCCAGACAACGTAAAATACTGATACAGCGTGGAGGTTTTTTACCAGTGTTGCTAGGAAGTGTATTATCAGGTGTAATTGGTTCATTAATCGAAAAATATGTTTAAAAACAATAATCTGAATAAAATGTTACTTCTTTCACCAGAAGTTTACGAAAAGTTGAAAAACGAGATTGAGAATTCCGTGAATCAATCTAGGTTCGATAAGACTATGGATAAAATATTAAAAAACAAGAATTTATCTGATAGGGAAAAATGGTATAACTACCGAAATGAGTTAATAAAGTTTTCAAACTTAAGGCGGAAAGCTGCGCGTGTGTCAGATGAAAAACCAAATATTCACTTACCGCAAGAAAAGCAAAAAGTTTGCGGGATAGTGCTACTCAAACTAATTTTATCCGCATACCGCAAGATAAGCAGAAAAACTTGCGTGACAGTACTACTCAAACTAAATTTATTTTTAAAGATGAAATATCAACACAGACATCACCCTTAAAAGAAAACACACCTGAAAGAATGGAAGAGGATTTCTTCGAACCTGCTGAAATATCACCACCAAGACAACCGAAAAATGGTATAACTACCGAAATGAGTTAATAAAGTTTTCAAACTTAAGGCGGAAAGCTGCGCGTGTGTCAGATGAAAAACCAAATATTCACTTACCGCAAGAAAAGCAAAAAGTTTGCGGGATAGTGCTACTCAAACTAATTTTATCCGCATACCGCAAGATAAGCAGAAAAACTTGCGTGACAGTACTACTCAAACTAAATTTATTTTTAAAGATGAAATATCAACACAGACATCACCCTTAAAAGAAAACACACCTGAAAGAATGGAAGAGGATTTCTTCGAACCTGCTGAAATATCACCACCAAGACAACCGTTATCACCCGCTTCCAAACGTCGCTTATCAGCTAGTGGTATAGGAAAAAGTCTGAAACCACCTTCAAAAATACCTAAGACGATTTCTGAACCCAAGTCCCGTGATAAAGATTATAAGGTAAACACGGCTGAGGATGGTATAACCCAGTACACCGTACCTGCAGAAATGAGTATAGATGAAGCTGCGGGCATATTAGAAGAACTCGACACGGAAAGTCCTACAGCTGCGAGAGGTAGAAAACCATCCAAAAATCCCAGTCCCCAAAGATCCCAGTCAAAATATGCTTTCGTTACCAATTAAGAAAGTTGTCCGCCAAAGTGATCGCATAAAAAACGCAGCAAAAACTAGAAGTTCCAGCATTTCAGCGATTCCTTGGGAAAACCTGTAATAATAATAAGCAGTAAATCTTAAGTGTACCGAGCGTTGGTTGTGAAAGAATTTAAAAATGCCTGTGGATATAAAAGATAATGACTTTTACGTATGCCTTTTAAGTAACAATTCCATGCAAATTTATCCCGAAAATACGCTATCAGCTTTTACAAATGCACTACCTAGAGCATGCAAGTTTACTGATGACTGGTGTGTTGGAATAACTGAAATTTCGTTGCCATATCATGCCATAAAAAGAGGAGTCAAGCGAAATACAACTGAAGAAGTAAATCAGAGTAATTTTAAAAGGGTGAGGCGTGAGGCATCTGATCCATTGAAAGAAATAGCAGAGCAGCATAGAAAAGAAATCAAATCACTTAGCATCAAAATAAATGAAACCGTTAAACTCGAGTGGACTAAAGAGAGTCTTGAGCAAGCTAGTTACAGAGCAGGACAGGTAAATTTTTCTGCATTCCTACTAACATTTTATAGCGCTATTTCACCATCATGGTATACAATGTACTTGGATGATGTTAAGAAAAAGGTGTGGGATTGGTTAGAAGCTGACTTTTTTGATAGTGTTATACCTGAAATAAGTTACAAACAGGATCCCGACGAGTTTACATTACACATATATCAGGGTAAGAGGGCTTCAGAAAATGTTATTTTAAAATATAAAAACTATGAGTCAGTTGAAGCCTTTGTTGATGACGTATTTGGACAAATTCCTAGACAGAAGAGAAAGTATGCTATCATACAAGACTCGATAGACAATTACACACATCCAGCGCTTAGCATCAAAAGAGCCCATGAGACAGAAAAAAATACTGGCGGCAAAAGAGTTCACGATGTGTTTGAACTGCGGTTGGAAGATTTGGGAGTCACAATCAGAATAAAAAAAACCACTACCATCTCATCTTAATGTTAGAGATCTTATTACGCTTTTTATATCAAATGTACACTTTGATGATCAAACCCTTAGTGAGCAAGAAAAACAAAAAATAATTATTCAGATTAAGGATACTATTTTTAACATCTTGAATAGATTGAACAAAGACTCGATTAGTGCTAAACCATCCGAACAGCGAAAAATTGTTAAAGGTAGCAATATTTTGGATGTTCCATACGAAAAGCAAAACTCCGGTGAATATTTAACTACCCCAGTACCTATTGATACTAATATAGACAACCTGTCCAACTTCTTTACGGATATATTTCTCCAAACGCCTGAAAATAAGCGTGAACCTGACGCCATACTGGCAGAAATAAAAGAATCTTTTAATACGGCAGGATTACGTGAGGAGCATATAACAATAATAGATACACTTAATAGACTGGAAAGATCAGTTACGGACTTGACACTAAGGTTGCCGCAAGAGTCTCGGCCAGCAGCAGAGGACTGTTATGAAAAATATATAATTTACGTCTACGCTGATATTATCCAGCCCAGATTTATAGGTGATCAGTTAGTACGATACTTACGTGTAATACCTTTAAAAGAATGTGAAAACATAATAAGATTTCAACACGTAGATTACTGTCCTATTGAAAAAACTTTTATCGAAAGTATTTCTACAAAAATAACTAATCAGCAAGGGGAGCTAATTGATTTCAAGTCAGACTATATTCCTACATATATAATGCTCCATTTTAAAAGAAAATAGGCTATAAATACTCATACAACAGTCAATTTAACATTGTGCAAAGTTAAGAGCATTTTGTATAACTTCGAAAATGATTTCATATTATACTAAATATTATTCAATTCTGAGTGGTGGGGCCTTACCGGATATTGGAGAATTATATCGATCTCCTCTTATTTACCAGCGTGGAAGAGGAATTGGTAGTTTTTTCAGCGGTCTATTACGATATTTACAGCCCTTGGTTACATCGGGGGCAAAGGCTTTGAAGCCACAAGCAATTAAAACAGGAAAAGCTCTTTTAGAAGAAGCAGGTAGTAAACCTTTAACAGATATTTTAAAAGAACAGGGAAAAGCAGCTGCCAAAGAACTATCACAGAAAGGTATAAATAAGCTGTTTGAAAGCATGGGTGGTGCAGGAAGAAGCAATCGCATGCTTATAAAAAGACGCAACCCTTTTACAGCTTTACATTTCGCTCCAGCTTCTAAACGTAAAAAGCGTTCAAGATCAAAAAAGTCCACAAAAAGAGGTTCAAAAACAAAGACGACAGCTAAAAGAGCATATGTTAAAGGCAAACGTAAGATACAGACAAAAAGGACAGCTAAAAGAGCATCTATTAAAGGCAAACGTAAGATACGTAAACGTGTGTTAGATATTTTTGATAAATAAACAACATGCCGTCATACAAAGAATGCATGAAATCTGAGTTAGACCTTTTCTCTACATCACCTGTACAAAGCAGCATCTTAAAAACTGAAGAGGTATCTTATAAACCTATAGCTTCTCTAGATAACTCGTCGGTGCTCGAATTTGTATCACTAGGGCATGGTGACACATATCGAGACTTATCAAGCATATACCTTCGTTTGAAACTACAGTTGGTTAAAATCAAGGATGGAAAAGAAGAACTTTACACAGGCGAAGATATCGAAATAACTAAACCAGATAAGACTAAAGACACTGCTCGTGATGAAGGCCCCGGCCTTGTAAATAACATACTCCACTCACTTTTCCGCCAGTGTACAATTTATCTAAATGGAAAACCGGTTGCCCAAACAGATAAGAATTACAACTATAGAGCCTATATTGAGAATTTATTAAATTACGGAAAAGATGCCGCTTCAACACATTTGGAATCGGTTGGCTGGTATCTCGATCAAAATAATATGGAGGTAGTTCAAAGTAATGAGCTAAATGAAGGTTATTTGGCAAGACAAAAGCTGTTTGATAAAATTAATGTTGTAGGGCTGATGGGAAAGATTCACGGCGATATGTTTAATCAAGATAAATTATTACTGAACGGTGTTGATTTACGGGTAGTCTTATCACTCGAAAAACCGGAATTTTACCTTTGGTCAAAAGATGATGACAATTCTCCACGAGTTAAGATAGTAGAAGCAACTATGTACATGAATCATGTAACTATCAATCCTAACATCTTGCTGGCTCATGAAGCTGTTCTCCAACGCTCCAACGCTATATATCCGTATAAACGAGTTGAAGTTAAGACTTATACAATACCCGCAAATACATTTACATTATCACTGGACAATGTGGTTATAGGACAATTACCAAATCTACTAGTCTTTGGCATGGTTGACAACGACGCATATACCGGAAAACGAACAAAAAATGCTTACGACTTCAAGCACAACAACATCACCAGTTTTAACTTATCGGTGAACGGGGTACAGGTGCCAAATCAACCTCTAGAATTTGATTATTCAAAAGAAAATCCTGTTAGCACTCGAGGATATATTACGCTGTTTAAAGGCACCGGTATACATTATTTTGATAAAGGACACCAAATTTCAAAATAATTCTTTGACAATGGGTGTTTTCTACTTGCTTTTGATTTAACGACAGACCTCTCGTATAATTCAACATGTGGAAATCTATTAAATCAGGGAACGGTGAGAATTGAAGGAAGGTTTAAGGAAGCACTAAAAAACACACTGACATGTATTGTATATGCAGAATATGATAGCAGCCTTGATATAGGTAAAGATAAAAATGTATACACCAGCTTCTAAAAAAATCTATATAAGGCTGACTAACCGATCTTCGAACTTAATTTCACTCAAGACTCTTGATACGCAATCTATAATGAGCTACTGTTTAGTAAATGTGGAGTTCTTTTCCGGAGGACCCTTCACCTTTTTAAAAAGAGTTCTTTTGCGGGATTCGCTGCGCAAAATAAGTCTTTTGCGAAAGAAATAATTTTCAAGTATCCTACATCTAGTGCAGGATGTACTGAACAAATAAGTAAATTTGGTAATCTCGAACTTAAGCGTATGGACGAGGATCTTATAAAAACTCTATCAAAATTTACCACAATATTTGTTCGTGGAGCTGCAACCAGAGAATTTATAAATAACTACGCTGCTTCTCACACCAAGATCATTGACGTGGAAACCATCATTTGTTCTGAACAAGAATGAACACGCTTGAGCTTACAAATGTATTATCAAACAACCGCATGACAAACAAGTTTTTTAGAGGCATCTTTCCATGCAACCAATTACCACAGAAGATAAGAAAGCCTGCATGTGTAATAGCTAATACGGATCCTGCAAATAAAGGTGGAACTCATTGGGTAGCCTTTTATTTCCCAAAACAAGGCCCCGCAGAGTACTTTGATTCATTTGGAAAGTATCCCGCAAATAGGCTTTTTCGAAAATTTTTATTATCTAATTCAAGCTCTTTTAGTAATAATAAAAAACGATTGCAAGGCCAATTTTCATCAACCTGCGGACATTATTGTTGTGTATTTCTATATTCTCGCTGCAGAGGACGAAGCTTTCAGAACTTTTTAAAACAATTTGATTCGAACAATCTAAAATTAAATGATAGCAAAATTGTTAATTTATACCACAGTATATATCTAAAGAAAAAAATCGTGCACAATCTGGAGGGGTTTTTTGTAGCCAAACATGTAAAGCTGAGATCAAAGCTATAAAAACCTGAATCCTAGGTGGAAAAAATGGAAAAGGCACTTCCAGCAAGCCCATAATTTTAGATTAGATGATAATAAAGTTGTGAATTTATATCGCAAAATATACTTGAAAAAATGTTTAAAATCTGGAGGGGGTAACCAGCTATGTACATCGGCAAATAAGAGTATAAATACGAGACGACGGTGATGCACATTTAATGCTGAACTATAAGTCTACGCATCAAAATGGAGCAGACACCTAAAGTTAAAAAGTCTAAAAAGGTACGAGCAAAAAGAGTGTGTGCAGAAGAGTTTAAAGTGAAGGACACAAAACCCAAAAAGCAAAAAGCTAGGCCGATACGAAGAGAAGGTAGAAAGGATTCAGAGGCCCCGGGCGAAGATCTTTTGTTAAACTACACTTATCATCTGGATCATCATCATAATCAGAAGGTTGTCCTCGGATTTGATCCGGCCTCGTTTGAAGTAAAAATAGTCTTTCACCGTCTTGGTTTTGAACCTGTGTCAACATTTAAATCTGGATGGCTGGAAGTTTATAAACATCTAACCAAACTAAAGGACGAGGTTATTCCAGACATGCTCCCGCCAAACCAAGAAGAGCTTCAGACGAAATACACAATTCCCGTTGGTACACGCAATATTCAGCTCACCCTTAATGAGCTCTATAAATTAATTGATATGCTGAGTTTCTTCAAGGTTGTGATGCTCCATAATAACAATGCAGCCGAAAGTGTAAAAGAATATTATAAAAAATATTGCGAAAAGTGTAAAAGTAAAAATTTAATTTTGTTACCTGACGAAGACTTTTTTATACCGTCTAGAACTTCTTATGTGCATCTGAATTATTCTAGACTTTTCTTTGAGATACCTTTGTATTGTAGTACCAATATTTTGTTTGATATAATAAACATTTAATAAATTTTTTAAATAAAAACAACTTAAGTTTTTTATTTTTTTATTTTACTTTATAATTTTGTTGATTAACATATACAGGTATATATTTACACAGTTTTGAAGAGCGCAACGTAAAAAAGATACATTATTGTGGGTCTTACAAGGAAGTTGACAATTTGTAAGTTCACTTAGCCTAGGTATTTCTCCAAGTTCGATGATTTCTGAAGTCGGCGAGTATTTGCTGACAAATGAAGCCTTGATTTCGCCTTTTACATACACTGTTGCATTTTTAAATCTTGAAAACACTTCGGGCAAATTGTTGTAGCTAATGTCTCCATCATTCCAATGCAGTCCATTTATATTTTGTACGACATACTGGATCTGTCGCCTTGCCTTTGATGACAATTCCTGGTATGGGTATGGAGGCATAAAATGATAAGCATCTGGGATGATCGTTCCAACAGCAAGTACGGAAAGTTCTTTACCAAAGTACTGACCGTTGTTTCCACACACAAATTGGATGTCCAAAATAAATTTATCCATATTATCATCTGAGGATAAAATACGGATGTGGCTATACATATATATATCTACAGTCAGATTTAAAGCATGACGCATCCACATTATTTAGCTGTGACTATTTTACAGATTCCGGTAACAAAATAATATCCGTATATCTGATTCCAAAAGGTATGATACTGATAGCTTTGGTAATGCTGTCAATTATGGTCTGTTATGGTCAGCTGATACTTTATCTGCGCACCTGTCTAGACTACAATAATCCTTATAACAACATATTTCTTAAATATACCCTGAATTTACATTAACTTATTTAATACAATAAATTCTTGACAGTTTTAAAAATGCTAAGCCTTTAATTAAAAGTACAGCAAGCTTTTAAACAATCTTTATACTTATTTGCCTAATTTCCGCTTTTTGAACCCGTAGGGGTAAGAAAAGTAATTTTCAGTAACAACACGCTTGTCGAAGGTAAATGACAAATGTTTTTGCTCTAGTGAAGATATAATAATTCCCGGCCAATTTCGTTTGATTTTTTTCTCATTTATCACGCAGACTCGATCTTGAAAACTCTCTTCAGTAACCAGCGATTTTAAACACGCGAAATTGACAATTTTGGAATTTTCGAAATTAATTGTAATACCCTTACATTTGGTAATGTACTCAGGACCTGTTTCAGTTTCAATTTTCAGGCTGTATGTTTTCGGCCCGGTGCTTACAAATTCCGAAATAAAGGCATTAGCTCCAAAACATTCAATCTCATCCGTTAGGTCACCCAGAAAGCTGGAAATGTCAAATGGTAAAGGATCTTCTTTACTATCCACAAAAATCAAGCTATCGGTATCACAATATAAAATATTATCCCCTACTTTTTCTAACACCTCGTAAAGTTTAAGTCTAGCAAAAGCAGTTGTGTACGCTGCAATAGGGATATTTACGTGCGGCAGACTGTTAAGGTTTTCTTGAATATACTTCCACGTCACCCACATTTTGTTTTTATTAATTGGATGTAAGGAACAAATTTCAATTCCTGGAGATTGTATAAAGTCACAAAACTCTTTAAAGCTATTGAAAACTTTAGTATAACTCCTGTCTTCTCGTTGAGCAAATTTACCCCAAAAAGAATTTAGACAAATTTTTGCTGTATTACGTCTACCAGAATTTTTACGAATTTGATCCTTGTCCAAAATAATGTTTTCTCTTATCTTATATAATTTAAGAAAATTATCTTTCTCATCTTCAGTTACACATCTACTCCCCCATCCGCTTGCCTCTTGTTTAATTTTTAAGAAGGTGTTGACATAATCTGTAAATAGACCACCGGTCCTTGTAACCGCATCATATACAGTATAGTCATATTTCCAGACTTCAAAAATCATTTTTATTTGATACCCTTTTTTTACAGCTAAAGCTACTTCGGGTATAACCCACACGCCTGTAATTTCCCTTTCTTTTTCATTGTGACAACATGCAGAAATTTTATTTTCATCTGAACATTTTCTACAAAGAGAAAAATATAATTTTAGATTAGTTTTAAAAGCTAGCACAGGTAAAAATAAGTTAGAAGGTGGGATAACAGAGCACATAATAAAGCCGTGCATTAACAGTATTTCTGATACTGCAGGCATATCACAATTTCGAAATAAAGTAGGGTGTCCGATAGGATAAGGTGAGTATTTATTAATATATGGGTACAAGCTTGTGAAATCTAAATACCTTATTACCTCATTTTCTTTTACTTTATGGTATAGTTTAAAAACTTCTGTACGACCACCAAAAACAGCATTACGTGGATTAAGCGGTAGAGGGGTGTCTGCAACGCGGTAATTTAATTTTTGGTCCACATCAGGATTGGCTTTTAAGAATTTTCTGAATTCACATTCCCATATATAATTCAAGTTGTAATCCAATCGTTTAATTGTATCAATTCTTTTAAGAGTGCTCTCAAATCTTTGACTCATAGTCTCGATTTTCTGAGTGGTGTTATTAGCCACTTCTTGGATTTTAAAGCAGTCTTTACATCCGTGGTAGAAACAACCAAAGAATTCATAAACGGTATTTGTCTCTGAAATAAACCCATCTACTTGTAATCCACCTCTTGCCAGCTTCACTTCTCCTTTATTATATACAGATGCAATCTCCAGATTGGTTTTCAGACTTTCCCAAATTAACCATTTTATGGCAATAAGAGAATGATTTTGAGACTTGCAATATCCATTTTTAGGCATTATACCCAAAATATTATTTTTAAGGTAATTTTTCCGGAAAGCGAGCATGCAGATTGATGCAATAGTTATAGCTTCTGTAAAAGGATTTAATTGTGTTATATCCAAAAACTCTTGCATAAATCGAGTGCATCCCAAACGAAAAATATTAACATCGTTTTCGCAATATTTTAACATCTCTTTTCTATTGTTAAAAGTGCCCTTAGATACGGTGTTATACCAGTTTGAAAACTTTTGTTTTTCCTTTAACTTCATGGTGGTGTATCCATATAAGTCAGGGGAGGGTTAGCTCCCTATGTAGTCAATATTTTCAGCAGTGTTAAGGTAATAAGGGTAATAACCCTTTTCATAACCTTTAATGTCAAAAACGTCGGGAAATTTAGAGAGGGGGAGTGCCAGTAAGTTTAAAGAGTCAATAAATATTAAATTCTCGCACGTCATTTTCATAATTTTAGAGCCATTCATTATAGGCTCTATTTTTAAATTTCTATCTAACAGGTCAGAAATAATAAAGTGCCCGTCATATCCCTGTAGGTTATGCGCAATACAGTGCACCTTAGACACAAAAGATCGGGTGTTCAGGCAGTAATCTAGAAAATTTTTTAGAACGCTTGTCTCACTATCGTATTTAAACACATGCTGCCTATCACCACAAACATCACATTTTTCCCTAATATCTGGTTTTGTGTAACAGTTATGACATATTTGCTGTGCAATTATTAAGTTCACAATGTGCAAATAAGATGTGGTGCTATTTTCACATAAGGTGTTCTGAGTGCTCTCGCAATCAAAAAATATTATTAAAAATTTTTTATCGACACTTCCTCTATACCTCCTAATATAGCAAAGATGCTCTTGGGGAACAATTTTAGAACAAATCTTGCAAAAATATTCATTGCAAGAATGTTCTTTGAACTCTCTCTTATTAAGAACAAGAAACTTACCACACAATTTGCATATTTTAAAAGTCTCGCATATGCTTTTATTCTGAATTTTATTTAGGGTATGGTTCGTAAAACAAGTATCGCCTCTAAACATGCGATTACAGTTTTCGCATGGTTTGACTTTTTCAACAAATACACACGGCGGATAAGAGTCACAATATCGACACTTCTGGTCACATTTATGCATCTTCATGTTTGTTAACCTATCGCAAAAAGAACAGGCATATTTTTTATTAAAAAGGCCTGTTAGCGACTTAATTACATAGAAATGCTTTAACGTCTCGGAATAATAAAGAAATATTTTTTTTACTAAATAGCTTTCAACAGGTAGCCTAAACATAATCGAATCCGAATCTCTTAAATTATCGAAAACAATGATTTGGTAATTTTTCAAAAATTTTTGAAATTTGTAAATGTCTTTTATGCTACACCCATTATCAGTGATAACCACCTTTGAATTTTTACACAGTGATAGTGCTAGTTTATCCAATGAAGCAATAACAGAAAAACTGCTTCGATTATTAAATTTTTCTGACGTCATTTCAATACCGTAGCAAATGCTTCGAGGGAGACAGGTTTCGTCATTATCTTTACCAACATCTATCACACTTGTTTTCCGGGATAAAACCAGACTTTCTGCCACATACCTAGGATCTATTTTCCCCCCCGCGAAAGGAAAATTGACGATATTTGCATTGAGTTGCAAGACATCATCAGAAAGAAAAATAGCATTGGATTGGTTAACATTAGCAATAAATCCGATAATATATGCCCCGGTTAATTGGTCGATAGGTCTGAGACTACTCCAAATGGGTTTAACATGAGGTGAATTTGGAAGCATTAGCGAAAAACTAATCTTACTGCCTTTTGCAGAATTTACCACCAGTTCTTTAAACACATGGCCAAATGGTTTTTCTAAAACTTCCAAGGGATTTTCACTTACAGCAGAAAAATCCTGTAGCTGAAAGGATATTTTTACGCCTGCCGTTTTAAACTGTTTAAAAATTGTTTGCTGTCTTGACAGTAATTTATAGCCATAACCGTATTGAGATACCTGACTTTGCTCACATCTTGATTTTGGTAAAGCACTAGTCTCATTTCCGCAGACGACAGAGTTATTTTGTTTACTCCCAGACGCCCCGTTGTTAACGTCACAGCCCGCGGAATTATTAGCTTCACTTACATCTAGATAATTAAAGGCGCTCTTTAAGACCCCATTTGAAAGAGGTACATTATACAGAATTGAAAACTCTGTCAGCAGCCTTAATAAATAAAATTTTTCACGATACGAAAATAGCACATTTTCTTTTTTTACCACCTTTATGCAGGTGTCTAAGGCGGATAAGAAAATTTCCGAGTTTAAGTTTAGCGCACTTTTTAAATGTGAAATTAACTCGTGCGACTTCATTTTTTAATTGTCTAATTTACAGCTACTTAAATCTAGCGAGAATATATCTTTTATACAATTACCACTCTATTAAACCCACACAGACTTGGTACCTCTGCCTCTAGTTGAAGGATGTTTTCAGCGGGGGTGAGCTGCTTGCCATCGGATAGTATCATTAATGTATCTTTGAAAAAAAAAACAAGAGATAATTTTAAGCCTATAGTGTTAACGGATCCGGCAAGTTTTATACTTACTTTTAAATTAGTTTAATGCCCTTGAAGCCACACTCGAACTTTTCAGAAACAAACAAAGACTGATTCCTTGCGACTTCGCTGTAGGCTTTTATGCCATTTTTGCTCGTCCCAAAACGAAAAAAATCCAGGTAAGATGTAAATATTTCTACTAAGAACTCATAACCTTTATTCGCTATTCTTGCCAGGCAAAAATCCAAACTTCTCTTTTAAATTGCAGCAAAGCTGCACCTCCCTTACAAATCGAAGACAGGTCTCAACCTACGCGAAAATATTTCTAGAATAATAATTCTACAATTCCCTTAACATAACTTTCAAATCTAGACATTTCGTTTAAATTACAACAAAGTTGTACCTCCTTCATAAATTAAGAACAGATCTCAGCCTATGTGACAATATTACTAGAACAATAACGCCACAATGCACTTAGCATAACTTGTCTTTTTTTAAACACGCTCTGCGGGTGAATTGCATCTAAATTATCTTGTGAAGTTGCAGCAATACAGGATCTGCCTTATGATTAAAGAACAGCACTTATTCTAGGTTGAAATAATAATACTACATATAGATAACCTTTCAAATCGGCCATAATAATAAATTTACTTTTAACCATCCCTACTTGAAAAAGACGGCGAACCCAAACAGTATATAGGGCCGTGTTTTCTCTAGTCGACCTCAAAACACTTTTCAACATCAACTACAGTTTAACTCACGGGCCAGGAAAACTTTTTAGTATACAATGGTAGGTACCGAGCATTTTTCTGATTATTGTAAAGCAGGCATTACTATAACTCTATTTTTACAGAACACTTTTGAACTGTTGTAAAGTGTGTCGGAAAATAGCTACGACACTCTTGTGTCAATCACAGAGTTGGAGCTGTGGAAGGAGTACCAGGTGAAGTCTTTCAAGCTGTTAAAGACGCAGTACGGACTTCGCGTGACAGTACACTTTGTGGACAACACATATTTGTTCTTACCCCCCCCCCCCCGTTTTGCCGAAAAAATTAAAACCCAGCGACAGATTGAGGATCTTAACCAACAGCACGTGGGATGTTATCTAATCTTTGACGAAAAAGATGATACCAAAGGAGGATTTTTGAAAATAAGTTTTAAAAAGCGCGAATAAAAAATTAAATATGTACGTCTTTTGTAAAAGAAATTGTCTATCCGCTATACAGTCTATCTTTACTGACCTTCAATAAAGGCATCTCAGCCGAATTGGTTTTTTATTTTACTCAAGCAACCCGTTTCTTTTAGCTCACCTTCACCCACATTCGTGTCGTTCACAACATCAAGTTCACTGACTGCCGCCGATCTATTCTTGTTTTGCAGCTCATTATCATACGCCGGCAGTATTGAACGTCAAAAGAATCAAGAACCCTTGCATAAGCAACATCAGAACTTGCTCTTTGCTATCTTTCCTTAATCTTTTTTCCTTTACATCAAAAAATAATCCGGAAATAAAGTCACCCACATGTCTCGCAGTTTCAATTCAGGTAGACTTAAAATTCTATACATAAAGAAACAACAACTCGTGACCGCATCGCGGTCAAGTTCAAGTTTTAAAACTCGTATGGAAAAATGACGTTGAAGAAGTGTGACTAACTGTTCAAAGCTTGTCTGGAGTGGAAGAAAAAAATGAACGGAATATAAAAAAAAGAGGCGCCATAGCCGCTGATGATATGAATACAGCGATACAGGTTTAAACCATGCATGCTTGCTACATATGGGTGCAAGATTTTGTGCTTTAGTTATCTGCTTGCCTGGTAGTGCAATTTTATAAAACTTTACTATGCTTGTACGTAAGCCGCCTATAGTACACCTCAGCCATCCTAGCAACTGGACCTTTCCAAAACAGTACCCATCTCCCGTCCTTGGCACAGACAGCACCAGCTCTCTCCTTTCAACCAACAGCCGGCAACAACACAACTCGGTGGCAACTCAGCTTTTTTATTTTTACCTCCCAATGCTTGCGACAGGGACGTGTCTATCCTACTCCATCCTCAAGAACTTCTTATTGGCGGTGGGAACCCTCTTGCAGAAAACCAACAAGTGGCATTATCGCGGCAGTTGCCTCTATCGCAATGCTTGCGACAGGGATCCATCTACCGTCTTACCACAGACAGCACCAGCTCTCTCCTTCCAACCAACATCCTGCAACAACACAACTCGGTGGCAACTCAGCTTTTTTATTTTTACCTCCCAATGCTTGCGACAGGGACGTGTCTATCCTACTCCCTCCTCAAGAACTTCTTATCGGCGGTGGGAACCCTCTTGCAGAAAACCAGCAAGTGGCATTATCGCGGCAGTTGCCTCTATCGGACGTAATGTAAAAAGTATAGGGAGGTGGTACCCTTACTACTGACCTTAAACACCGATTAGCCTACTTGCTAAAGACCATGGAATGTTTATTGTATATACGTCTGTTTTTTGAGTTTGTAGTCACAGCACCAATATCGAAATGTCCACAAACGCAAGCACAGGAAGCCTAAATCGGGTCTCTCAAAACATCTTGCTATAGAAAATAATACTAAAAACATCAACAACCTTACTCCATTAGATAATTTAAGAAATGGTCCAATCCTAGATAAATTTGATTTTTTCGAAATTAGGCGAGCTCGGGCGAATGGCAATGTATTAGTGAACGATCAGACAGATTTCTCCGACAGAAGAACGCTACTTACACAAGGTCTATTTTTATAGTCATTAGATGTTGTTTTCAGTCAGAACCTAACCCTTCATAACGACCCTTGATAACGCACTGCCGTGCGTGGCGCCCTTTTGAATACATCGTAGACATTTGATGTATATTACCACTTCATAAAAATTCGGGGCACTTCATGAAGTGTAAACAGATATTCTAAGGCAGGCCGCACACTGCACAATCGCCGATTGCAGTCGGTGACTAAAAAGTCGGTTGACTTTGCTCATTATATGGAACAGTGTTCTATACACCAAACAGCTCTAATATACGTCAGTCAGCAACTTAAAAATCACAAGGGAGTTGACGATTGGCAGCTGACTGAATCAAACTGACTGTTGTGCTCAGTCTGGATCAGCAACCTTAATATCAATCAGTTGATTGTTGTTGATCGCGGCCGCCGTAAGCAAAGTGTTTTCTTTTGTTAAATTTTAACAAAGTTTGTCCGACTAAAGTATAAGCATTCAAAAAACGAATTTACATATAATATTTATCGCATAATATTCACGGGGTGAGATCTTATTGCTTTTCTGAAGAGAACATTGTGAAAATTGAAAGTGGAAAAAAATCGTATCAATTGTGGATTTCCTCCTAGGTACCAGCAATTTAGGAATCTTGCAGCTTTGATGAAATTTTCGACTTTAAAGTAAAGTTCGGCTTATATTATTAACTCGAGTTCACCCTCACACCCATGAAGTCAAATTCGGTCGTACCATTAAATTTCGAGTATCCTTCATAAGCAGGACAGTGCGAATGTGGAACAGTTTGCCATCGTTTGTTCTCCCCATTAGCTATGGGTCGCAAAAATTCAACCGCAAAGTACTTCGTCACCTCTGTAACTCAAGCCAATAATCTCTACTTCCCTACCCCGTCTTTCTTTCCTGCTAAGGCTGTGTTGCGGCATCATAGCGTAATCCCTAAGCATTGATATCATCATAAAATAAAACATTCATATCTAAGTGTTTATGCTAATGCTCGGAAAAGATGGATGGATTCTTTCACATCGTTTTTCTTTAAATCCATCTTCTACTTCTCCTTCTCCTAAACCATCAATAAATTAATACAGGGTTTGTGTTTCTTATTGCAATTTTAAAGTCGGTTACCTAGTATTTAACAATTCTGAAATTTTAACGAAAATCGAAAAACCACTCAAACTCAACAGCTTTTTCTCGGTTACTAAACAATCAACAATCAATTGATTCGACAGTGTGCGGTCTCCTTAAGAGTTTGCGCTTAACAACTTTTTACTCTAAGTGTCTGCAATTTTTAGTCTCTTCATGAAGTGCTACCAGCCTTTACGCTGATACTGTATGTAAATCGAAGATGTTAGGTTTGTTTAAATAAGAACGCATATCTGTGATAACTTGCAATTTTAACTTTATTCATAAAGAAATAAATCAATTTCAATCTGTGTTGTGA
>OZ005740.1:78818669-78890950 GCA_963930735.1 Dioctria linearis
TATGATTTTTAATTATTTTGTTCACAAAAAATAAAAATTAATGTTAATGAAGAAAACCACATCAATTTGAATTGATATTTTATTTATTGGAAAGAATAAAAAGATTAATACAACTTAACACTGAAGATTAATTCTATTCACTTTTACTACTAACAAACTGAAAACTTCTGACGGTTTGGGATAAAAATCTAAACTGTACTTCAAGTTTAATTATCTATCTGCGTTCATTCCCGTAAACATAAAAGCTTTTTAATTTTTATCTATTAAGCAGGAATGCATGGGAACGGTTGCATTTCCTGGGTTCTGTTCATTAAGCAAAATTATCTGGGAACATTTATATTTTATATAAATGAAAATTTTGCGAAGGTTGTTCTGAGGTGTCATGTTCTGTGATGTCGGTTAAATTTGCCGACGTAACTCGCAAGTGAAAAGAAGTAAAAAATAAAGTCATCAAATTCAGAAGGTTTATCAAAAACTGAAATCGGAAAAAACTTAGGTTTACAAAGAACTACACTACAGTTCAAACAATAAGCTCTGTCTCCTGGATAATATTTTTCCATATTTTTTTTGAAGAAATTAGAAAGAGGACGAATCTTGGCAAATTTATCATTCGGAGCAAGAATAGTGTAGTCAGCAATATGAAAATATTGCTACAATTGCTCAAACCTCTTTCTAGACATAGCAGATGCTACTCCCTTAAAATTACAGTCAACATTTTTCTTCCACTACATTCGGTTCATGCTCATTGCAGCCAGACAGCAATAGGATACAGATAAAACGCCTGGTGCTAACTCTAAACTTGTGATTGCCCTTCTGTATTGGGTTTTTTTTTCAGTTTCTGAACGCCGAAGTTTAATAGTTTAATCGAAAAAGAGTTCAAAGAATTTAACAGAATTATCGATATATTCTAGAAAAGTAGCTGGATCGGATTTGTTTTCAGGCTTTCAGGAATATCTACAGGTGTCTGTTTTTTCTGAAGATACGCCTTTTTTTCGAGGGAGGACGATTAACTGCTCACGTGCCAGCTATTGGAGATTCATCTGCAAGGGAATAATCCTTGTTTAGTTCATACCGTGGACCGAAATTCAGCCTCTACTGAGAACTGGTACCATGTTAAATTATTTAGGTTACCAGCATTTTCGCCACTATTATTGTTATTATACGTAGGTTTTACGCAGCTACCCATCGCTATCTTTTTTTAAATGCGAAATTATGTCATTTACCGTAAATTTAAAAAAAAAAACAAAAAAAAAAAATAATCGAGTAAAATCCACTATCCACCTTTAGAGATTTTACAAAGGTATATAATCCCATTTTTCCAATAATGGAACGGTAAAAAGAAGGGTAAAACCAAGACCCATTTGTTTTCAAAATATTATAACACAGAATTGTAATTCTAAGTAAGATAGATAAAATAAAAGTAGACGATATCATATTAGAAAAAACTCGATACTTACATTCTGCGACGAGTCATTTTTATATAAAAAATTCGAAAATCAAGACTTCTTAAAGTGAACATGTGCTACGAATGTCAAATAATGACGGTCGTAACTGACACCCAATAACTGCGGTGTGAAGAATTGAAAAACAAATATTGAATGCGTTCGCGTAAAAACAATAAAAAATTAAAATGTAACCGATCCAAGAATGGAACTCTGGAAATAAATGGTTTTAGTAGTATCATTACTACAAAAGGAGGATAGACGAAAGCAAAAGGAGAAAAAAACCACTAATGGCCTTCCGAAGACCTTTGGCAGTTGGAAAGTCCCCACGCAGTTCTACTACAGTGAAAAGAGATATTGCTTCCCGAGAAAACATGAATAGAATTCAAATTTTCCTGAACTAATGCTTTCGGTTTTTATTCAGGATACTCTGACAATGAATTACGAACACAGAGTTTTGGTTAATTTACTTACATGAGCCAATAGCTACCAACAGAAACTGAAGAAAATAGAAAAGATTAAACCACCACTCTATAAATCTACAAAAACAATTACCCGATCGGTATTAAAGTAGAACCCACAAGATGATAGAAAAGTTGGAATGAGAAGGGCGCAAACAACATCAAGGAAAAAAATAAATAAAGATATAAACGAACCTTGAAAAACTTACTTAAAAAAGAATCATATGGATAGACCCTATACTACTGTGGCGACTCGTTCCAATTACATTTACTCGCTCCTCCAATTCTTCTGGCACTACTCCACAAACTAAATTATTTCGTCTAAAAAATTATTTCGTTAAGCACTGCGTTACGTTTGCGAAATTTTTTTAGAGTAGGCCAGGTTTGCAAAATGCTTTGGAAAAAATATTGTAAGTCAGTTGACTATGAATTTTAAAAAGGTTGATGTGTTATTATAGAAATAAAACAGGAATTTCATTTATTGTAAAAAAAAAGGAAAGGGCTTCCTCAATGGCTTTCAAAATAATTCGAACTAGGGCGGGCCTTGTTGCAGAAAATGTAATATTTTTGATAATCAATATAATAAAAAGTGCCTTTAAGTTTAGAGGTTATACTAACTATTGAGTGTCTTTGAGGTGTTGACAAACCAAAAGACGGATACTGCCAAATTTGGTAAAGAAACCTTTTGTGCTAGTAAAGGTTGGCTCTCGCGTTTTAAAAATATACAGTCCATCCATCATATATCATTGCAGGGAGAAGCTGCGAACGTAGATGGGGATGCGATAAACGATTTCCTAAAAATCTTAGAAGGCATAACTAAAGAAGGAAACTCGACTATTTTGATAGAAAATTCCATCAGAAACTTATTTAGCAAAAGAAGGAAAATCGAGGATTGGAATAAAAATTTCAAAAAATAGACTACATATATATTTTGTTAGGATCCAATGTGACAGGCGAATTCAGAATGAAACGGCCTTCTCATCTATCACTCCGGAAACCCAAGAACTATGAAAGACTATGACGAAACCTCCTTTTCTGTCCCAATAGTAAAGAGGTATTGGTTTTCTGACTCCAAACACCACGTCTTTACTGCAGCCCATGCATCAAGAATTGATTGTGTCATTTAAATAATGTTGCTTGAGGATAAAGTTTGCTGATGCTCTCAAGAAGGTGGTTCAACTGTTAAAGAAGATTGGTGAAATTATAACATTTTAGATGCTTTAAAAAATATTGGGAAATAGTGGTCTTAAGTGAAGCAATCCAGTTTAAAAGTGGTATGGAAAAAGCTGTATCTACAATTTTCAAATCAACCAGATACGCTGCTTTAGATCCCGAAGGGAACATCATACTTTTCCTGGGACGATTTTGAAACAAAAATACCAACATTGGAACTGAATGTAGGCAAAAATGATATTATTGAGCTTCTTTCTTCTATTGACGAACACCTGATGGATGGATAATGATGACACAAAAGTTACTAGGAGAAGAACCTATCAACACAATTTCCCTCTCAGTATCAATTGTAAGGTTACAGGAGTGATTGAATTGAAATTTTGAAGGAAGTCGACCCAAAACGGAATACCCACTTTTCATACAACTGCTCCCACATCATCACCTCCAGACATGAGAGATGTCTTTAACGATGCATTATGATAATCTGAACATATTTTATTAACAATATGTATTTCCAACTTGCGGGGGAAAGCTTTGGCAACCGGATGTAGCTTGAGCGACTTTCTTGGGTAAAAAAGTAGACTTTTCTACTACTCGTCCTATGAGAAAAATGTAAGAAAGAATAGATAAGTATATGCGAAATATAGATACCTGGGGTGTGTGTGACTCAAGTGCATGAAAATGGGCTTTCCGGCGGCATAAGCGTGCCGAAAAAGCTCTCTGAGTCGGGAAAAATATAAACCACCAGATAGTAGTCGGCGATACCTTTAAATCGATATGCAAATTGTAGCTGGTAATGAGTTGAGATGAACAGTGGACCTTGCCGAGTTAGAACCGATCTTAGGTGTGAATAATCTAGTACCTCAGTTCGAGTAATAAAGAGGGAAATACTAAAATAGTGAGAATGGGGATGGCTATAAATAGCTATCTAAGCCTCTGAGTATAGGAATGCGGGTACTTAAACTTCTTTTGAGAAGCTAAGGCATTCGTTCTGTACTAGATCTTCCAAAAAGTACTAGATTAAGCTTTGACCCCTCCCCCAGATTTCCCCTGGTAGATTCAAATAAACGTTGTCAATAAAACTTGATCAGAGTATCATAATGCATCGTTTAATACATCTCTCATGTCTGCAGGTTATGGGCCAAAAATGGGCATTCTCCTTTAAACAACAGTTCCAAGATGAATAATTTAATAAGTCTGTCTGGTAACTTTAGAGCAAAAATCTTTGCGTAAAAATCAAGTAAAAACTTTTATGCGCAAGAGGGAATAACTCAATAAAAGTTACCAGACACTTCTCGAGTAAATTTTGTTTAGCTTTCCATGTGTCAAAAATTTGGCTGCTACGTTGCTGTCTGAAACAGAAAACAATTAAATAATTTGAAATACGTTTTATAAAATTCACCTTCTTTAATATTTTTTTTTTAAATCTCAACTCTTTAGATTATAATTTTTACAGTTTGACAGTCAGCTGATTGCATATCGAACTTACACATCCTCTTGATCATGAGTAAAAATGTGCAACATTGTGCAAGAGGGGAAACGTACAAATTTACTCGATTTTTACTAGCTCAAAAGTTAATAGACGTTTTGTGTGTAAAAGTGCATAAAAGGTTTTACACCGAGTAAAAACTTTCGAGTTAACAGACAGACCTAATGAGAATCGTTTACAGAAGTAACAGGAAAGTATATAATTACAAAAAAATGGAAATAGTAAAGAAAACAACAATTAATTACTTTTAACTAGTAAGTAGGTATAAGATAATGTATAGAGTGAGCTATTTTTGTTTTGTTTTTTATTTAGTTATTACGTATTACTTTGCTGAAAGGTATTTTCAATATTATTATTATAGAACTTTTCCACATTGCTACTGTCACAATTTTTTTTTAAATTAAATAGAAAAGTATAAATCCTTTTTATATATGTAATAAAAAACTAACCAAAAATGAATACACAAGTACATTCAAATTGGTATGTTATTTTTTATTGATTTATTATTATAGTTTATAAAAAAAATTAATGTACATTATTACTACACAATATTACTAAAATCAAATTTCTTAAAAACTGCGAATTCAAAAGGAGTTTTTATTTAAAAACTCTTGTGGCACCTCCTGTAACAGAAAACCATATTTTTGTAATTAACACACCTCTTGGTGTACAGAAGCTTTGCACAAACATTTCGAATATCCCTGGGCTCCATTACAAAATCACACGCGCTGAGCCAAATGCTGTAAGATTTTCCCTATTAAACGAAACCTTTATGATCCAACACTGCATCCTAATCGTTTAACTTAATTTTTTTATCAGTTATTAGGCACTATGAAAAGTACACGATCACCGATATTAATATTAGGAAATATTTTTTTATTGCATGTAAGCACCTTTTCAGCCACAGATTTCATTTTGTTCGAGAATCAGTTCCCAATTCCTTTATCAATTGTTCCGTTTTGCATAGAGAGAAGCATGCAGTATCACCAAAGTTAAGAATACTTGAAAGCAAAGAACATGTGAAGTGACACCCTGTTTTACATACCCCAACAAACTTCGTGAAAAGAATTGCTACTTTAAGCTGGTGAATTCTAATAATGTAATATTTTGAAAAGTCTAAGATATTAATAAAATTTATTCTCGTACAAACTAGAAACATTTTATTTTATTTATCAGAATTAATTCGATGAAATTATAATAGTAAAATTAAATATCTGATTTATTGTACCAGCAAATATCTGCTGGTTTTTTGAAGCGATGAAAAACAATTTTTTTCTTTTTCATAAGATTAATGTACCTAAATAATAAAATGGAAGATTACATACAGAAGATCGGCTCCAAATCGGCAACTGCTATCAATTTCGCTAAAAGTATTCCACTGGATATGAATAGAATATATTTTTTTTAGATGCATTTTGGAAAATCGAATTTTCGTTCCTTCGTCGATACAGAAGTGTTCGAGTTTGTGTACGGTCGGACATAATGATACGTTTTCGATACCTTATTTTATATGGAACTCTCGTTTCGAAACGAAATATCGGTTAATGCTCTCAGTTAGTCAGTCAGTTCTAATGTCTAGTGTGTAGTGGTTTATAGTGAGTAATTTTGGGAGTTTATGCTTTTTTCAATTTTATATTCATTTGAAAACGTCCCGAATATGGTTTTACCAATATCTATTTAATATCGTTTTGAATGCATTTTGAATACGTTTCTGTGGATACTCATTAATATCAATTCTATATCCTTTAGAATACGTTCTGAACATGTTTTTTCGGATACGCATTATGTATTACTATCAATTATCATACGATCATTTTTGACCGAGTCGTTTTGGCCCGACTTGTTGGCTGTTAAAGTATAAATCTTGACATTATTATCCTTTAATTGATAAAAAACAAACGATCAATTCGTTGCCTAAAAATAAATCAACAAAATTTTAAGTAGTCAATAAATTAATTATAAATGCTTGTAAAATGTTTTAACAACATTTTTAATTTAATCTTTAATTATTTTATTATCTCCATAACAATATTTAATAAGAAAATAAAAAAATTGAAAATATATTAAAAAAAAAATAAAAATTGTATATACTCAAATACTAATCAGTTGGGTGGAGCACTTTCAAACATGTTATCTATATTTTCATCTGTATGTAGTATGCAGGGTGTTTCCACCTAGGAGTCAATAGAGCAGGAAGTGGGCTTTCCCCTACCCCTCTCCACTCAAGAGTTTTGTTTGTCTGAACTAAAAATTTCGGATTTTCTTACCTTTCCTTTAATTTGACCTCTATTTGTTTTGCAAAAAGGTTTTTTACAAAAACTGTCAGCTGTAGAATCTCCAATTCAATTTGACCTATAACGCCCTATCTGATATCTGTATTCGTTAAAGAGGTCTTAGCTTTTAACCTATTCTCAAAGTTTTTCTGAAACCTATTTTCAAAGATAATTTGATCTCTTGTTGACTGCAAGGTGTCTAGGTTAGTACTATCACTTCCTGCTCTATTAACCTCCTAGGCGGAAACATCCTGTATAGGCCATTTCCTATGGATATTCCCTGCTTCTAAAACTTTTTTCCCGTATTTTCCGAAATGATGAGATGTATGGATCTGATGAGATATGCAGCATATTCATCAGATCAACGTTTTGCTCTTTCCTTAAAATTTCAGTTCAAAACTCAAGTCGTAACTCATGTGCAATATAAATTCTATAAATTGAATCCTTTCATGAAGAGGCGAAAGCCCGTATTGATAGTTTTCTTCATAATCGCATTCTTCTTCCATATTTCGAAAATATTTTGAATTTTTTTTTGGAAAAAGTACAATTTGCCGATGATTTGGTGTCTGTTATAAATTGGGTTACTCTACCATCACACATTGTTAAGTGAAGCCTACTAATAACATCTATTTCTTTATTGTAAGCTAAGCATTTTGTCCAATTCTGTGGTTGCCTTTACATAGTTAAATTTAATAGGTCTACAAAAGTGTGCAGATGATGGCCTGTGTCACTAAGGCGTCGATTTCATCATGTGATTTTATCTTTAAAATTCAGTTCGCTGTTGAATCAAGCAAATTTTGAAGAGGCACCAAAGCGAAAGTTTCGGTAGTAGCATTTCAGGCAAACTCTTTTTTTTCAGTGACAATTTTATTATAGCTTGGTAATGGATCGTATTCTCTCTTTTCAATTTATTTCTGTGTTTCCTCTTTTCAATTAAGATAGGAAATGTTCAATATGAAAAATATCTTCCCTTTAAGTAGTTAAGATTTCCGTTACTTTCACCTAGCTGCAATTTATGCTTTTAAACATACAAGCAATTACAACTTACAATGTTCCCTTATCTTAGATAATCATAATAATATTAATAAGGTGTCATGAAAAACACTCGCCGACATAATGTCACTACCGAGTCACTACAAAACGCTATCGTGCGTTCACTATACACAACAAATGACAGATAGTCACTTCCTTTTACTTTCTTATGCGTTCACTGAGACGGCCAAGAGTAATAGGTAGCGCGCATTATTTCACTACCTGTATTTAGGATAGTAAAGTTGTGCGATAATAAATCTGTGTTGTCAAAGTGACATTGATATGGGAGCAGAAAATATATCAATTTTGGTTGATGAGAACAATATGGCCTGTATTTCCAAAAAGTTGTAGTTGTGGAAAATTTAAGAACAAAAACAAAATTTTTATAAACAATCTTTTTCTTAAATATTATTCTATAGGGCAAGAAATATATAAAAAGGTGACACCGGCTACTATGTCATTTTTACAAGGGAACAATATGATAACCCAAATTATTTTGACTGAAGGTGCTTGTGGAAATACAGAAATCGGCACTAATGAAAATGAGTAACCTATGATTTGTAATCAATCAATCAATTCTCATATTAATAAAAAAAAAATTCATAGATAGAGAAAAGCGGCCGAGAATTGCTGCTTTGCACCTTTTAGACTTTTATAAAAAAAAAAAGCGGAGAGAATTTTTAAATTAGGGAAAGAGGAACTCTCAAATCTGGGAAGAAATATCGAAGGAGGTGACCACCTCAGAATTTGCTTATACTGGAGTCCACTGCAAGTGGAAATTCAACTATTTGAAAGGGCACTATAAGAAGCACAAAAACGAAAACCTTAGCTCTCAGGGTTCGTCTCCATATACAGGGTGTTCCGTAAGTCGACGTCAAGCCGGAATCGGATGATAGACCAAATCATAACAGTTACCAGAAAAATATAAAAAATCTAATTCATGTTTTTTTCAAATTATAGACATTTCTTTTGTTTTCGAGAAAATGTACACCTTGTGATGGTTTTTTAGCTCTTGTACAAATATTTACTTTTCTTCAATTTTATTTATCTTATGTATTCCCGAATAGTGCTTATGTAAACTGTTGCTTTAAATTCTAAGCCTACTGTTCCAGCTTGGAAGAAAATGTCACATTTCATCGAACCAAGAATAGAAAATTAACATTTCACCCAACTTTAACTGACTGTACTGAAAAAAAAATGTACTACGCCAGTTTGGCAAGTAACTTTAAAAGTTGACGCATTTAATATGGATTCTAAAATGGTATAAAACTTCCTACAATATTTCTTAAACTACGGCAAAAAAAATTGTTTCTTCAACAAACCCAGTTTCGAAAAATTTATTTTCACCTTCTAAAAATGATTCTAGTGTACCCAAAGCGTGCCGTAAGAACGTAACTTTAAGATTCTAGTTTGAGTGCGCCGAAGAGTCATTGCACCTCCTGCCTGCCACTGCAATGGTTGAATTTGAACTTGTGGATTCCTGGTATTATTTCGTTCTACCGTAAGCAACCCTTCCTTCATGTATGTAGATATAAGCACTTGAATCTGATCTTTGAAGACAAATGTTGTGCAGTACACATGCAGCTAAAATAGTGTGAGGAACCCATTCGAAGGAGTTCAACTCTAAATATTTGAGTGTTCTAAATCTACCAAATAGAAGAGCAAAACTCCTGTCCATAACTTGACGAGAGGATGAGTGAACAGGGTTGAATTACCGCGATCAGTGAATGGTACTAAACATCAATCAACAAGCGGATGTACTTTGTCTTCTAAAATGTGTTGTCCATTTGGAAAATATAAAGAGGGATTCGCTATAATGTCTTCGTATATCGGCGAATCCTTAAATACCCGTCTGTCATGTGCAGGGCTTGGAGAGCCAGCGAAACAATCCATAAATTGCATTTTATAGTTGCAAATAGCTTCCAAAGTTACAGCTGTAAGCATTTTCCTGTTTGTGTAAGGATCTTTGTGCCCGGCAGGAGCTTTTACTGGAATATAAATTCCATCAGTTGCCCCGATAACATTCCTTAATTTGGCGCTTTTCTTTATACACCTGGCAGTTTCCACCATATCATTAAATGAAAGCCATGTAATTAATGAGTTTGCTCGTTTGTAATACGTCGATTACTCTGAAATACACTTGTGAAAAAGTTGATTTGGCCATGCCAAATCTTTCAACCACTGATCTGAAAGATGATATCAAGGAATAATATTTTTCTCCAAATTTATGTATACCTGTATGAGTCCTGATTTGCTAACAGCCATATAACAGATAGTACTTGGTTTGCTAAAGGAATATTAATATATGATTTATCATATGAATCCAAAATTATCGGCGACTCTTTCTCTGTTATAAGAATAAAAGCGTCATGACTCATTCGGAATTACTTTGGAATTCTTCGCTGGAGTAATTCTGAACAATATGTTCCACATACAGCTCTATCCTTTTCGGCTTTCCTTTAGAATATCCCACAGCCACTTTATTTAGCAATTCTTCTTTTACGTGGTCATTATCCGACTCGTTACGGGTTAATACTTTTAAAAAAGTTACTTCACTAATCTGTGATCAAGTTATATAGAATACAAGGTATTCTCGGTACGAACCACGTTCCGCCATTTTGTCTGGAGAGAAAATTGTTATGACGTCACTCTGTGTCTAATGTGTACTGTATACCGGAATCGGGTGATAGGCCAAATCATAATAGTTACCATAGAAATATAAAATACCTCTAAGTCATGTATTTTTTAAATTATAGCACCAATAAGTAAATATACAAATAACGAATCGAATAGAAAATTGAAAACCAGAAGTCAGATAATTGTTGCGAATCAATTAAGAGAATTTGCAACGTCTCGTTTATAAAATCGACGATGTCTCGGCCTTATGTAGGAAGGCCTCAATTCTTTCTTAGAAATTTAATGGAAATTTATTCCTTAGAAGTTTTATGAATTATTGGAGGTTGACAACGGCCGAAGAAGTGAGTGATTAATGGCAACTGGAGACCGACAAAGGCACAAATGAAAGTATTGTATCTGAAAATAACTCCAATCACCCGGCCACCAAAGGGAATAAAAATTCTACCGAAACATCTTCAGTAAACTTCTAAAGAAAAAAAAAATTCTTGCATATTTACGCGTCTACGCTCTTAAAATTGCTGACGACCTCCAGAAATACATATATATTATAAGAAAACATTTCCAGTAAATTTCTAAAAAAAAATTTTTAGTAAATTTCTAAGAATTAGTATTGTATTGTAGTATTGTATATTTTATATTAGATCAAAAATAGAAACTTGGGTGTGTGCATGAACATTAGAAACAAAAATGTACTACGCCAGTTTGGCTAGTGTTATTTAGTACTTTCGACTTTTTGCTTCGTTTATTGGACATGTTTGCTTGTGATTTAGATTTGGACAGTTTCGATCTCTTTACGACAAACTTTGATTTCTTCTGGACTATATTGTGATTGTGTAGTGCCACCATGTCTGTATACACCACACAGGAAAATGCCAACATGCACTTCATTTATGGGGAATGCAGAGGTAATGGTAGTGCTGCGGCTAGACTGTATCGCGAAGGATATCCAAATGCTGATCGTTCTCCAGATAATCGAGTTTTTACAAATGTGCACCGTCTACTCTCCACAGCGAGCCGACTTCCAAATAAAGTACATGGTGAACAAAGAAGTTCCTTACCTTACGAGGACGAAATACTCAAGCACTTGAAGAAGACCCCGGTAGTTCGGTATGTGCAATCCAGGAAAGCACAGGAGTGCCCAAAAGTATAGTTCACCGAATTTTACAAAAACATGAACTCCACCTATACCATGTACAGCGAGTACAAACCCTGCTACCTCGGGATTATCAACCTCGAGTTGCGTTTTGCCAAACGATGCTACAAAGCCAACGGGAAGATCCTCGATTCTTCGAGAAAATTTTGTGGTCGGATGAATCCGTATTTAAAAAAGTCGGTTACATGAGCCTACGCAACTTACACGAGTGGCACAAATAGAATCCGAATTTATTGATATAAAATAGATTTCAATATACTTTTAAAATAAACATGTGAACCAGAATTTTAAACGGAAGAGTCATAGTACCTTTTGAGTTGCCAAAGGTCTTCGATGATGAAGTTTACTTAGATTTTTTACAAAACCGTTTACCTAATTTACCACTAAGTATTTACAGAGAGCTTTGGTATCAGCAAGATGGCTGCCCAGCGCACTACGCCCTTCAGTTAGCGAATATCTCAATGAAGACAGATGAATAGGGCGGTCTTGTACGATCTCGGGTCCAGCCTGTTCACCCGATCTTAATCCATTAGATTTCTTTTACTGGGGAGCAGTGAAAGAGAAAGTTTATAAGAAGTCAATTGAAAGCTTAGCTGAGCTTCGGTAAAGAATTACGGAAGCAGTTGAATTTGTCAATAACGGAAGAATTTGCCGTCTGATAACCCGATCTTTTTTAAGAAGATGTCGAGCTTGTATTGAACCTGAAAGAAGGCAGTTTGAACATCTTATGTAAATAATAAATCTTAGCATCCAAATAATTGGTTTTTATTTATAAACTTAAGGAAAATTCGTCCTAAATTTAACAAAAAATTAGCACCTCTGACTCGAAAGCATGACTCTCTTTCTCACTCACACTTCATGGAATGACTCTCGGTCTCACTCAAACGAGAATTTTAAAGTTACGGTCTTAAGGTAAGCTTTGGGTACACTAGAATCATTTTTAATAGGTAAAAAGAAATTTTTCGAAAGTTGGAATCCTTATTAAATGCGTCAACTTTTAAACTTGCTTGCCAAACTGGTGTAGTACATTTTTTTCTCAGTACCATTACAGGGTGTACATTTTCACGAAAATAAAAGAAATTTCTATAATTTAAAAAATACATGACAGATTTTTTATATATTGTTCTAGTAACTATTATGATTTGGCCTATTACCCGATTCCGGCTTGACGTCGACTTACGGGACACTCTGTATTTAGAAAAATATGAAAATCTTTGATGTCTTGATAAATTTGGCAATAAATTACTGAAATTGTGTATAAAATGAAAGTTTTGAATATTTTTGCTGTTTTTTTTATAAAGCTTTTACCATAATTATAATTGCATAGAAAACGTCCAAATCAGTTTGATTGCTAGCAAAACGAAAGCTGCTCCTCTTAAAACATTATCTACCCCTCGACTAGAGCTCTGCGGAGCTTTATTACTAATTAAATTAATGCGCATTGTATGCGATTAACTGAAAATTAAATCGATTCCGATATACGCATGGACAGACTCCACGATTGACCTCACATGGCTCAAGGGACACCCATCGAAGTGGAAGACATTTATCGCGAATCGTGTCTCGGATATACAAACAACCCTTCCCGGTGGCAAATGACGATTTGTTCCTACAGACAACAATCCTGCTGACTGTGCTACAAGGGGTGTATAAGCATCAGAGCTACAACGTCATCATCTATAGTGGACCGGACCAAGTTGGCTCAGTCAGCACTCAACTTGGCCTGCAGACGCTCCGTGCAATTTAAGTGAAAAGGATTTAAAAGAAAAGCTGATAGTAGGTATCCAGTCATATATCTCAGGTAACTGAACAATCGCCTCTGTTAACAAGATACTCTTCGTTGCAACGCTTATTAAGGATAACTGCGTGGATTCTAGTTTTTACTCTGAACTGAAGAAATAAGACTAAAGGGAAAATTTCACAGCTCACTCCGAGTGAGGTTGAACAAGCCCTAATCTTCTGGGTAAGACAAGTACAGACCCGTTTGCTGACGAATTACGAGCACTTACGAAAGGACAAACCGTGCCCCAAAAAGGCAAACTCATTTCTCTTAATCATTGGATAATAAGCAGCTACTACGCGTCGGTGCACGACTACAAAATACATCTCTGCCTTATTCTGAACGTCATCCTATGATTATTCCATCAAACAATCATCTAGCATCACTGATCATCCAGGATGCATATGGCTCAACCCTTCATGGTGGAATCCAATTGACTTTGCAACATATTAGGACTCGATTTTGGATTATTCATGCCAGACACAATGTTCGTTTTCACATTCGTCCATGCATACGATGTTTTCGCTACCTGCAGACTACAAGGAATCAATTAATGGGAGCTCTCCCTGCAGCCAAAGTCACTTTCTCTAAGCCCTTTGAACGTTCTGGAGTAGACTATGCCGGCCCAGTAAATGTAACCGCAGTAAGACATAGACGCTCTAAATCGTTCAAAGCATACAAAGCAGTTTTCGTTGAATTGGTGACACAATTGACTTCCTAAGCCTTTATCGCTGCCTTCCGACGTTTTGTTTCGCGTAGAATTCTATGCTCGCATTTATATAGCGATAACGCCACAAACTTTGTCGATGCTGATACAATACTAAGAAAGCAGTTTTAGGACGCCTTAAACCAACAAAGCAATTCGTCAATCTTTGAGTAAAGATGGAGTTGAGTGGCATTTCATCGGCTGCTCCTCATGTTGGCGGACTGTGGGAAGCAGCCGTCAAGTCAATGAAGCACCATCCTCGGCGAGTGATTGGAGACACGATCCTTTCTATTGAAGAGATGACATCATTATTGACTCAGATTGAGGCCTGCCTCCACTCAAGGCCACTCTACCCGTTAAGAGATGACCCTGAAGATTTAGATGTCCTTACTCCCGGACACTTTTTGATAGGCAGAGCTCCAGTCGTCATCCCTGAACCTTATGTGATAGATACATCACTGTATTGCCTGTCGCGATGGAAGCTTATTCAAGCTATGCAACAGTACTTTTGGAATCGCTGGGAAAAGGAGTACATTCACCAATTACAGCAGAAAAGAAAGTGGCAAAAGCGACAACCCTCAGTCAACATTAACGATCTTATCCTTGTTAAGGAGGACCACTTGCCCCCTTGAAAGTGAATGATAGCCAGAATAGTTAAACTCTTCCCTGGATTGGATGGTATTATAAGAGTTGTGTAATTAAAACACTGTAATGGTTACCACAAGCGTCACATTAATAAACTTTGCGTACTTCCAATGCCATAAAACTGAACCATTTCCTTTTGTTTTGTTTAGTACAGAGCCAGCACTCTACAATCCCTGGACGTTCATGGCGGGCGGGACCCTCACTATTTTGCTATTATTTCACCTTGTGGCGAGGCGGGCGGCATGTTGAATATTCCAACGACAAACTCGTCATCGCAATATGCACAGCTGTGAACCAAGTTGAAATACATACATGCATAGTTAGAATATTTTTGCCATATGTACTTACTAGAATTCAGACTAATTAAATGTAATTTCAATGTTTAGATGTTGTTCTTTTGTTTGATACTGACACTGTTATGAATTAGAGTTAAGCCTATTGTTATGAGTAAATGGAAATAAATTTGGTTGTACAACTCGGGTCAGTCGTTGTTACAGGTAGTCGCATATAAAGAATTTTATATTTATGACGCGAGTTTTCATTACTAAGAGAAAATCCTGTGAATCCTCAAATCCGATACATCTTAAACAATAGTTATTCTTTGTACCTTATTTAATTCTCATTATTCAATAAGGTTTAAGTTTTGTTCTACCTAGTCTGTAAGAGAGATTTCCCTGTCGACCGTAATAATAATAATTCTTATAATTCCTTCAAATTTTTTATTCAAGGGAATAATAATAAAGTTTTCAGGATTTCGAGAAAATACAATCGTCGTACCCCGTTAATGATTTCTTACTAATAGAAATCATTTATCTTTTTTTCTGTTCCAAAATAGTGCTGTTTCGTCATCAATTATAAATTTAGTTGAGTGGAAGTGAATTCAATGTTTGAGTGAATATTTCTTGATGTTCTGTCCTTTTTCTTTCCATTTAAATGAAGAGAAGAGTAATGCGAAATATTAATTAAGCTCCGCACTGATGTGGAAAAGGAAAGATATGCAATTGAAAAGAATGAGCTCTGAGGGTATTTTATCAAAAAATTCTCCGTAAATGTGGCATGTACGCTTTTGGTTGAAACAAATGGTCTTCTTTCCACTATAATACTTATAGTTTACGTTTTTTGTATATACAATGTATATAAGTGATTTAATGACTCGAGGCATGAAGTGTTGCTTAGAAAAGAAAATGTTTATACTCTAGATGAAATCATGGGGTATACTAAGTTTGTTATTCCGTTTGTAACACATAGAAATATTGCTGATAGGGTAAGGTAAAATGGGTTGGACATCCACGACTAATATTAGAAGTCATTTTTGCATGTGCGTCCGTCCGTCCGCACGATAACTCCAGAGCGCGTGTATTTTGAGAGCTGAAACTTTCCACACGGGCTTTTAAAAAAAGTAAATTTTAGCTCGAAAATGGGACAAATCAGGTAACACTTTCGTAGGGTTTCCATACAAAAATTTCGTTTTTCACTACCTGAGAACACGTCAACGGGGAGGACAGAAATTTTGTACACAATGTTTTCATAAAAATAGTAAATATAATTTCAAAATTGGACAAAATCGAGCAACCCCTTCTTGGTGTAGCCACATACAAATTTAGGACTCTTACTAATACTGTGAAAACGATCAGTCGCAGACGTTTTCATTTTACTGAAAATTCTTTCAGAAAACGAAATCCAATGAAACTGGTTATATATATTCGGAAAACTACT
The DNA here is from genome assembly GCA_963930735.1 of Dioctria linearis. NCBI lineage: Eukaryota > Metazoa > Arthropoda > Insecta > Diptera > Asilidae > Dioctria > Dioctria linearis. The sequence continues at coordinate 78,835,177 of OZ005740.1, forward strand.
TCAATGATCAAACTTTCACTGATAGGTGACCATACAAAATTACATACGGGTAGGTATCCATCTAGGGTATCTTATGTGGTCTTACACTAGTTCTAGTTTTTTTACTTGTTATTTCAGTGTTCAGTCATAGACAAACTAATAACATACAAATACTGGGCAAGTAGAACAAAACCCAATAACACCCAGTACTGTCGTTTGGAAAATTTGAAGAATATTATAGTTTGCTGCCAAAGCGGGGTACTTTCAGGAAAATCGAAGTACACAACAAACGAAATTAAATTAAAATGTTATAATTTTTGTTAATTTAAATAATTTTAAATTAGAATTTTATTAAGGGTTTTCGTTTTATTATATTATACTCGGTAGCGTAGCTAGAGCTGAAAATTACAAGAATAACAATAGGTAAGTACATATTAAAAAACTAAATTATAAAAAAAAAATGTTAAAAAGCTAGTATTGGTCTAACCCCAATTCTTATGATACCCTAGATGAATGCCGGTATGTAATTTCGTATGATCACCTCTTTGCGCAGGTTTGATTGTGAAGTGGTTTTTCGCATATATTTCTAGAACGATTTGTCGGGCAGTAAATATTATCATTTCATAAGTTTTCTTATTCTGAAGCACTTTGCAGTACAACAAGAATGATCAGGAGTAATCGTTTTCACATTATACGGAAAAAAATTAAATTTTTATACGGCAACGCGAAGAAAGGGTTGCCCGATTTAACCCATTTTAGGAATTATATTTGCAATTTCCATAAAAACGCCGTGTGCAAAATTTCAGCTTTCAATGTTGACATGTTCTGAGGCAGTGTGAAAAAGGAAATTTTTGTATGGCAACCGTACGAACGAGTTGACCGATATGTATCATTATCAAACATAATTTTAATTTTTTTTAAAAGCCTCTGTGCAAAATTTCAGCTCTCTAGGTGAATGCGTTCTCGGGTTATCGTGAAGACGGACAGACTTACGGATATGCAAAAATTAAAATAACTTTTAATATTATGCGTAGGTCTCCAACCCATTTTGCTCTACTATCATAATTTGTATGGGTTGCAAATGGAATGACAAACTTAGTATACTCTGTAATTTCATATCAGATACAAAATCTCTAGTTGTGAAATACATGCCTTTCTTGCCTTTTTCGGCGAAGTATTTACTACATCATCCATAACTGAAGAATATTTCAGTTTTCTGAGTTCTTCTTTTTATATGAGATCTTCAAGAATCCAGAAAAAGTAATTGCAATCTTTGATGTATTTTTTTAACGGACTTCAAAAACTGGAGATCGTTTCGATTAATTTTTTTTTATGTTTTATACTGCATATATCAATCTCCGGCATATCTAAACCAATTCAGGTAATTTTTTTTTTATTAGATACTCATGTCTTCAAGGTGATTCTATAAAACTGAGGGTCAAGATATGATCCTCGGACATGGAGAATAGAACTCCTCAACAAAAATCAGGAAATGAATTGCACAACGAACGTCTGAAAATACATTGACCCATTTCGCGCCGATGTTTTCATATGTCACATTACACTTTTCTGTAAGTAAATAAGAAATTTTGTACAATAAAAATCTTGGTTGGAATATTATTTTTGCACACTGGCTGGTACTTATTATTCTCATTATCAGGAACATCCCGATATCAATTTTTATTTCGCTATAAATAGAAGTGGCTCGTTTTATACCCTATATGAAATTTCATAGGATATACTAAATTGGTTATTCCGTTTGTAATGAATAGAAATAATGATGTTAGGGCAAAATGGATAATGCAAAATATTATTAAATAATTCTAAAATTTATTTTTAATTTCCAATTTCTGTCTGTCCATCTCTCCGTCTATCCTTCCGTCTACATGTCCTTCCATCCATCCGTCCATCTGTCCTCAGGATAACTGCATTCTCGAGATATTTTCCATATTACCTTTTTAAAAAAATTGTAAATCGAAATTGGAACAAATCCTTTAACTCCTTCGATGGGTTGCACTACATAAATTTTGGTTTTCAGTATATATTTGGACACTGCCTGGAATCGAGTTGGCGTAGAGAAGTGAAATTTTGAACACGACGTTTTCACAAAAATCATAAACACAACTTCAAAATAAACTAAATCGGGGAGTCCCTTCCTGTTGTTTTCATACGAATAAAATTTTAAATTGAAATTGGGACAAATCGGGTAACTTGTTCGTAGAACTGTCATACAAAAATTTCGTTTTTCACTGTATATTTGGTCACCGTCCGGGAGCGCGTCAGTGTAGAGAGCTAAAATTTTATTTGGTGTTTTCATAAAATGAGTAAATATTATTTCAAAAACAAACTAGATCGGTGCACATCTTCTTGGTGTTTCCATATGAACACAGTAAAAAGTTCGTACTACCTTTCAACTAGAAAATTTAGTGCCTATTCTTTAAGAATTAATTTTCAACCAGTTGAAGAAAATTACACTTCCCTCTTAATCTTAATACTCAATGTTTTAAATGAATTACACAAGAATTGGTAAAATTACACATTTTCATAACAATCGAGTTCAAACATAGTTTGTAAAATTACACACATGATTACAAGCTATTCAATAAAATTCAATAAATAACCGCTCTGGTTATTCCGGAAGTCGAGTGAGTACTCCTGGACATGAAGACCATACTGTCAGCATGAGCCGACAGCTCACTCCCGTGATCGGCGATGGCACAGTGCGGCACGGTAGCACCTTGACTAGGGAGAGTTATAGGCGGGGTTAACCAAAACCTGCTGCCGATCATGAACCGTAATAAAAAAAAACTGGTTCCTGACCGAAGCAATCGAGGCACACATCCAGCCCTGAAAGGACCCTTACACCACTTAGTCTTACCTACCGTGAAGGCACAGATGATCGGGTCCTCAGGCCGTGCCCCATCCACCCTGTGACATTGTGGGCAAGATTTTACAATGTCCATGATAACCTGCAAAATGTAGTGGAGGAGCGGAATTATCCAACTATTGCCAGTGAGAAGGGCTCCAGGAGGAGACGGAGAGGAAAAGTCCTTTAGAACTTCATCACTTTACAAAACTTTAATGATTCTCAATGGAATTACTAAACACTAGGGTAAATTTTTCTACTTAAAACTAGGTTACAGCCATTCGCAGTCTCAATACACAAGCAATTCCAGTGGTTATATCTCCTCATTTACTTAAATTGTTTTTCATTTTATTCATATATCTAGGCAGCTGGAAACAAAATTCAGTCATAAATATTCTATGCCGCAGTTCAAGATTAAGCTATGAAATATTTATCATCGTAAGTTCTGATATTGTTCGGATAGTAATTATTATTTTTATATTAATTGTTTATTAGAAAATCAAAGTATCAATACAAATTGATGTATGAATATGATCATCATTTTAGCTGTCGTATTAGAGTAAAAATATGGGCGAGTAAGCAGTTAGACCTAATGATAAAAATCTAAGTACCTACTTAATTCAATAATGAGAGCAAATTCTAATTCATTCTAAAAAAATCTTCAGTTATGATCCTCACTTCTTCAATACATCTACACGAGAAGATTAAATCCTTCTGCATTTGAATCAACTAGGTGAAGAATAGGAATGATCTAAAATCAAAACAAAACTTGTTCATTGGAGCTAGTGAAGCATCGCTATCTTTCAATAATTAGCATCTGTGGTATGCCTGGCTGCACTAGAAAGTTGAAACGCTCCCTGTCAGGATTCGGTAATGGTTTTAACCAATGTCGGAGAAATAATTAATTATTTTGCGGAAACAAGGTGGAAAGTTTTTCCTTAAAGCAATATAATGATTGAAAGTAATATACTGAGAGTTTACTTACATGTCGTTTGATCCCTCGAGTAGCTCCCTGGAGGTGGTTATGTGGCAGTAGAATGCTAAAATGTTAATCGTTAATGACAATCGTTAATTGCTACTTTGAAGAGTCATTCTATCTAATCGATAAAAAGTGATATAGATATGATGGTATCACGCTGCATGAGCCCGGCAGCTTTTCAACTGCCGAGTACATCTAAAAAAATCTAGTGTTTACGATGCAAAAACAATCGATCACAGATAAAAAAATCTCTGTTCACGTCAAAAATTCTAAATTATGCCATTTCGTTATGCTTCTAAAGTACTAGCAAATTTACAATCCCTATATCCTCCCACTACACAAGTCCTAACCTAGCATAGATTTAATTCCTACCATTTCTAGTGTTTAATTTAATATGCCGCTACGTCTAAGGCACGTTAATTTAGTTCAAGTTATCTATCTCCTCAATGTGGCTCTAATCTACCACAATCTTTACCATTAAATTCACATCACGCTCATACTTTAAGACTTTAATTCTTAACTTCTGTTCTTTATTTGAAACTAACATAAACTTATCACCTACGTGTTTTTTCTCTTCTCACCTATAATCCTTTGTGGTCAAGAAAAAATCTTGACAAAACAAATCTGAAAAAATTAGCAGTTTCCTTATTCTAAAATTGTTTCTCATCTCGTCGAAGCATTCTCGATAATATTTCTTTTCCTTTTTTATTTCTTCGTTCGTCATTAGGGTTCCGCTCATTTCCATTGAAACCATCTACCCTTTGCGTTCGCACCAATCTTGTTCTGCCAAAAAATAAAAATATTCTCGAACTTTTCGAAGGTCCTGCCCTATGGTTGCTTTACAGTGCCGTGATTATTTTTACAGAATCATCTTTAGTCGCAATATGTAATGTAAACTAAGCTCCTGGCATGAAAACCTTTCGCTTTCGTCCTCGTATCCTGTCTAATTTCTTGCTGACATGATGAATTGAAGTTTTCCTTCCATGTCACAGCAAGGACCTGCCAAAAATCTATACCACCTTCCAGAAAAATTCACTAAAATCGATCCTTCACGTAGGGAATCTTCGATCGAAATTTCACCAATTATATTATTATTTTATTCTATGCGCCATCAAAATTTTAAATACGTTTACTTCTTTCATTGATTAATTCCTTTACTTTTTGTGCACAATCAAAAAATTGTGTTCTTTACTGAACACCTTCCTGCTTCTCTAACAAAACAAAACAAAAACTCTTCCTCTTTCTCTCCGCCAGAAAGCCAGGGCTCAGTCGTGTGGTCCAGTCGCAAGTGTCAGCGCATTCGCCGTGGCGCACAATTTGGACACTGCTGCTCGCTGTCAGCGTGTAGTATACTGCTGCATGCAGCTCACTCCGAACATAACAGCGAAATAACCAGTGATGAAAATTCTGAAAATAATAAAACATTGTTTTTCATAACAGAGAGTTTGCCATGAAATAAATTCATAGTGAATTCAGATAATTTAGAATTTTTTGTTTGTACTCAATTCTCGAGCTATGGATTTGGCAGCAAACACGGTCAATTTCATATTGACTAAATTCGCTCTGAACTTATTTCATGGCAAAACCCTCTATGAAATGCTAGTTCCGCATAGGGCTTATCTTCCCGGGCATTCAAGTAAATGGGTTGTTCTACAGTAATTGTCCAAAATTGGAAAATTTGTTGTCGATCAAGTTTTGACGACTTTCTTCTTTTATTTCGGTGTGAGTAATTATGAAAATCGAAAATATGAATGAATAAATTGAAGAACCCATACTTGTTTTACTCTTTTAGTAAATATTGACAATTCTTCAGAAAACCAAATCACGGAAATGACTGAATCATCACGGTAATGACAAATTCATGTCATTGGAATGACTACAACCCAGGAAAATGACTATAATGCACTTTTTCCCGAAATAAAAGAGTAAAGTTCCAGTAAAACGAAAAATTTATGCTTTATTATTTAAGCCAAAAAAGAAAAACTAACGATTCATATAAAATTATAAAATTCGGTTGAAAGAAATTACTCTGAAAATAATTATACATATCAAATTCTCATTTCAAAAATAAAAATAAATACTTCTTTTCGTGTTATGAATTAAAAATGAGAAAATTAAAATAAAAAGCAAAATTGCAACCAAAAAATTCAGTTTGCAATAATTCAAAAACATCAATTGGACGATGGAAAGAAAAAATTCCTTTACCATTTTCTTCCACAATTGATGAAGCTTTAAGTAATTTAAGTATTTGGCTTCGCTTTATATACGAGACATCTTCTTCTATTTTTTTAAATGAAGTTTTGGTTGGATTAATACTTTTCAGGGACATAACTTCCACTTCGAACTCCTGCCCTTCTTCTACCCCTTGACAGATACAAACATATCTATGAATAGAAAAAGTGAATGATGCAAGCGGGAATTTTTTTAAATATGAATCTACGAACCTGTACTTCCTGCCTTTAAACCCTGGAAATTCAGCTAGAATAATTGATTCACATACGATGGTTTCCATAGTAAACTCTGCAAGTGAAGAAGACGATGACGACGATGATGATGATAATGGTGATTAAGAAGGTGGTGAGTACACATCCCTATAACGGGCTCTTAAACTAAGACCAGGTAACTCTGAAAACTCATCCAGATTATCGTCGATCATTATATCTTGATTTCTATATTTTAAACTACCGAATCCAAAATGTTCACAGTTACTTGTATAACTACAAGTAAAACAGCTCAATTTTCTCATGTAAAGTTCAGTACTTATTCCGCCGGTTTTTTGATGCACCTGTATTGTTCCTTTGAAGGTAATTATTTCGTCAGATGCAAATAAGTCCACCATTTCAGAAACATCTCTTTAATTGACAACAAAAAAGTGATATTTGGACAATTATTTTTGAAAATTATTAATAAACTGTTAAGGTTTACGATATCTTTTCCATTGGCCACCTCCTGGTCAGCAGTTTGTTACATGTTCCTCCAATGCCATCCGGCGCTCCTTTTCCATGACCAGCCTCCAACGAATAATTCCAACTGGAATTATGTTTCTAAAATGTTTTGATAAGAAGTAAAACATATTTTTATTTCTATACTGGGTGGATGGGCTGTTGCTCAAGAAATGTACATTTTCTATGTTTGCTGGTAAACATTTTAAAATGGGGCGAAGGTGAGCCCATATTGCTGGTACATTATGTAAAAGAGAATCACTCAAAGTACAATAGGACTGAACTTTAGTTCCATTGTCCCGTTTCAAGTATACAACTACTGTGTGCAAAGTGATCTATTTTCTTGAACCACCAAAGTGAAAACTTTGAACTTCTTGAGAATATTTGACTTTATAGCTCTCACTGAAGTCCATATGTATGAGACTTTCATTTTCTTTCAAGCTGTTCTTCAGTTCTCGTATTTTTAAATACTAGTGAATTATTCGTCCTTCATGAGACAAAAAACTCAAAACGGTTTTTTCGAATTCTCGAATAACTTCAAATTCATAGTCTTTTTTTCTTTCAAAACTTTTTTGACTATTTTCCCTTTGTTTGTTTTTGGACAAGTAATTTTTTCAATTTTAGTGATCCACTTTGAATAAGTTATATCTTCATGATTTCCTTCAATAATATCTGGTTTATTGCTTTCACATTCAGTACAAACATTTAATAAACATTTCACTGATCGAGTGCAACACATCCAGTTAATCAGATTGGTGGTGTTATTTTGTTTCAAAAAACAGCTCGATCCTAAAGCATAGATAATGTACTTGTTACGATATTGCTTCACATAGTCATCATCACAACATCATAAAACTATGTAACACCATTTCACTTGTTGTGACATAAAAAATCTGACCTGCATTAATAACTTTGCAAAATGTAAGTCGGATCAAATGTCACAACATATCGATACCAGTAGGGTGATTCTGTGTGTTTTGTCGATCTTGAATGTCAAAATAATCGACTAAATGAAATGAACATTTCTACTGATTTTTTCGTGTTTTTATTTAGCTCAGCAAGCCTTGCATGACGTAGAATGAACAGAAAATGACACTTCACATTACAAATTCAAAATATTATTTCGAATTTAAGCACTTGAATTGTTCTAATTAGGTGTAGAACTTCCATTTACCAGTGTAAAATTTTTGTCACAACCTCTGGGAGCAGTTGACTAATTTGTCGATTATTTTGTCGTGTTTTTTGACGTTTGTTCATCGAAAATTCATTAAATTTCATTTGTGGTATATAATAGTGAAGACACAAAATGAACTATGTTAAAAGAAAAAAATCGACAAAATATGTCAAAATTCACGACTAAATAGTCGACAAAGAGATCAGAATCACCCCACAGAAGTGGTTCAAAGTGAAATATGGAAAATGATGATTAATTCATTTTTTGTTTAATTGCAAGGTGAATTAATGAGGTGATGACGATGTGTAGCAATTTGTTTATTTCTGTAGAATAAGAATTGATGTATGTAATAAACTTGGAGCTGAGTAGAAGTCAGTTAGCAGTCAGTAAGTGAGTTGTTTTTTAGAAAGTAAGTTGAAAAAACCCAAGAGCAAGTAATAGCAGCAGTGCGATTGAAAGTGATTTAATGTTAATATAAGTAATAGCACGAGTGAGTGGAACTAAAAATAATAAATAATTTAAACATATGGTATATGATATATACATATGTAGTATCATTTAACAACAACAAAATAAATAAAGTGGTTTTATAAAATTTTCGACTGTTTTGTTGTAATAGTTCTTGGTGTAATTAATTTTGCTGTACTCGTTGAGAAGGTTACAGCGAGTAACCAATCGTAAGAACGTTACATACTCCACATTTGAATGAACAATGCAGTTGCGTGTATCCCTATCTGACATTTTCATCTTTTTAATCCAGAATGGACAGTTCCTACAAAACAAAGCGTAACTCAATTGATAATGTGGATTATCTTTTCTAAATTTTTCATACAAACTTTTTAACGAATCATTTAAAAATCGTTTTGTGCACTAATCCCATCCTTTTTTACAAAATCCATCTTTCCGGGGCACATCCGTGTATTTTCATCCTCCTCCAAGAAAGTTAGTATCTTATCCTTGAAATTCTGATTTACTCTCGATTTGCGACTGTAGTTTGGAATCAGTTGGGCTTTCAAAAGTCTCTTATAATTTGAAAATCTCTTACAGCTAGACAAATGTCTGTATTTTTTCATTATCTTACCACTAACAAATGTAGTGAATAATTGTTTCTGTTTCTGGGATTTTAAATTGAAATAATTTTCATTTAGTTGTCCTAGAAGCAAATTCTTTCTTATTTCTATTTCACTACTTTTCATAATAGTATCAACGGTTTGCCTAATACCATCCTTATGGTTATTTTCAATTTCTAATAACTTTTCCTTTATCCTTTGATAGCGTTTCTTGTATTTAGCTAGTTATTTTTCCACTTTCTTAGTATGAGCAATTTGATTTGTCCATTTATTAAAATTCGACGCCTCTTTATATCACAATTCACAGCACAGCTCATGGATGTTCTGCTGTATAATGCGTGTCGATTGGAAATATGTTTTCCTCAATGAAACATGTACATTTTTGTGAAAAATTTCATTACCATGAATACAAGTCATTTCCGTGGTTCAATGCCGGGACTGGAATGACGTGCACGGTAATGACATTTTCTACTTCTCTTGCATTTTGTGATCATCTTCATGTAATTTAAAAAGTAAAAAATACATCAAACAACATTGTAGTAAATTACAAGAAATGTGACTATATGTGCATAACATACCTTTAAAAAACATAGAAATATCACTCACCACGGAAATGACATTTGACTGGTTCTATACACACATAGAAAACTTGTACAACAATTTCACTATATCGTTTCAGATCTAGATCCTGTGGTGTACCAGAGTTGGATCATTTAGGACTTTAACATTATGTTAAGGACTATTTCCATTATTTCAAACAAATATACAGCGAAGACTATCCTTTGGACAATTATCGTAGAACTACCCAAATACGTATTAGATCGCCTTGTATATAAATAATTCACACTTAAATATTATTTTAAGTGCATATATGTGGTCAGCTTGGCTATGCACTGTGTCGTATACGGCACGCTAGAACCAAGTCGTACTGATGAGTAATACGGTTCCTGCTATTACGAAATGCCCCCTTTTGCATAGAAATTTCTTTTTTTAAAAGATTTTTCGATTGTAAGAGTTTCCTTTTCCACTTTTTTCCTCACATCAGTAGAATCGTATTCTTTTGTTTATTCTATGAAATATTGCAAATATAAGTTTTTCCGTGACAAAGATACAAAAAGAAAGAAAATCTCAATAAAGTGTTGAAGAACTAAATTAAGAAAACAAAATTCTTTTAGAATTGTAGATTGTTTTTATTAAGATAATTGAAAATATCTATGAAAAAAAAAAAATAAGCGTAAATTTTATTTTAAATTTATATTTTAAAGTTAATTCAATGTCCGCACAATGAAAAAAACTTCTGACACTATCAGCTTGTTTAAACTTGTCTGAAAAATACTACCGATGAAAGTAATTTTAATGAGCTACCTAAGGTAAAAGTTACAAACACGTAGTAAAATATATCATTTTATGTATTTTACACACAAATGTGTAAGTTTTGATATCAATTTATAAAATTCTTACTCTGCTTTGTAAAATTTTACTACAATAATTAAAGGAAAATTCAAGAAAATGTTCACTGTGAACATGGTAGTTTTTTACTTATACTTTGAAAACGATCTGCCCTCACATTTGTTATTGTACTTAGAATTTCTTTAGAATATAACATCCCACATGTACATACTTTGAACTACTTCATGATGTGTCTGTAAAATTTGATATCATACACGATTTTGTGGGCCAAGTTCTCATTCTTCAGATGTAATTGAATGCAATACATGAAGAATCTCTCAATGTCAACATTTTCTTCAACATTTTATGTATGTATATAACCAAATTAAGACACAAAATTGATTAATAAAATTTTAGATAAAAACGAAAACAATCTACACATTCTTTATATGAGGCATGATCAATTTTAAAGATAATCTAGTGCTTCATGCGATAGGATATAAGAATGACAGAACTGATGTAGCGTCAGGTCTCTTCACTCAAGAAGGAAGAGGATTGATGAGTTCTAGGAGCTCGCCCACTTCTGCAGAAATATAAACGTGAACTGAGCTATAAACAAACATTACCATGCTGCTGCCTGCTGCCTGCTAATTGCAATGATCGTTTAGAGTTTATTACTGCATAACTGTAAAATATGGTGCTACGCCTGCAGAATTGGTTTAAGGTTCCAATATAATAGATACGTAGATATCTCCCTCCTGGGTGTTGATTCTGCAGTGCGTTCGCCCACAAGACTATAGCTGAATATAACTGACCACAACTTGTAACGGTCAAGCACAATAGCAACTAAAAAAAAAAGATATATATACATAATTATATAATATATATAATCTATATATATACTTATATAATTCCCACTTGTTAAAAACTCTCGTTTAGATATTTGATTACCAGAACTGGATATCAAGTTTGAGTCTACGAGAATATCGATTATAGGTAAATGGATATTTTCTGCAACCAATTAGTTAAAAATCATCTCGTACATAGCTTGCATAGCAATTGCTTGATTTAACACCTACGGCGGTAACACTATCCTTTTCAGAAGATGCACGCTCATGCGATAGTAGCCATCGAAGCTTAATTAACGCGCGCTATACAATCAAAGAATCGGCTGTACGCTGAGCTGTATCACCGTGGTAGATGACGGTGAATTTTCCTACCTCTCATTCATGTCTACATATTCTATACCAACAGCTGTCTAGTCGGATGGGTATGCTATAGGTATTGTGTACGTGTTCCCAAGAATACAGGCAATAAGAGATGCCGGGCGTTCGTGTCAACATTTGCAACATCATGCGTTACTCGTACTCTCCGTCCTCGGTGTCAAAAACACAATCTGTATTATATACGTCAGTGTCCTGGTTTTCTGTACATCAGGGAGCAGTGTTTATAAGCGGCAAAAGTGGTTTGCGTTGGCTGAGATACAGTGCGTACCATTAGGTGGATAAGGTTGTGTGGCTGTATTGAGGTATTGCACATACAAAGAATCGAACGGGAGTTATCAGCTACCGGGAAGTTATTTCCCAATCATTCTTACTTCTGGTACTAGCACAAGCTAATTTCGCGCCTACTTGAAAGTCTTGAAAAGCATCTACTTTCCCCCAGTTAGACTTATGCCTTTAGCTACGGTCATATGAAAGCTACAACATAAAGGCGACCTGTTGGGGTATGGATAATCCACCAAGAAAAGTGGTACCTTCCCAACTTCTCGACCCTACGATCAGAGGTCAGTACCCTACAAGGAAGAAAGATTAAATGAAAAAAAATAAAGAAAAAAAAGATAAAGCGGAAAATTTTACAACAGAGTTATTTTCACCATAACGGATACTCTAACGGGACATAATAACGTTGCTCCAAGCAGTGATCAACACGAATATATGTTTATATTGAATCACCAAGTTAACGTATTTATTAATTAATCTATAATTAACATATATGGTATAGCATAGCAACAGGTTACTTGTACGGCTAGATATCATTAGGCGATTTATTTGTGTAATTTTCTTTTATTGAATTGCAGTGAGAAAGATTATTAAAATAAAGTGGTGCAGGATATCGTGTATATGGGAGACTAGTTACGAATCATTGCGATAGAGTTGTGGTGCACCATTTTATCCACCGCCGCACTGTTAGTTTATCCACGGGAGGCATTTCAAATATACACCGGAATACAACCGTACCAGCAATGGAAGGACAGGCAGATTCAAGCCAAAACATATATAAGAAGGTCAAAACATACACCGATTACTATCCACAGGCACCTAGCCACCTAGATACAATATAGTTTATTCACAACATGATAGCTCATACTTTAAGTCACTTACATATACATATCAGCAATAAATAAACTCGCGGAGAGGCATGGACGATAGGGAAGTTGGCGGGCCAAGAAGTCACCCCTGGCACCAATTGGAACACCATACGAACGACAACACAGACCTTAATATATGCGACTTACCGTGTATATAGCAGTACGCCATATTAAACCTATGAGATTCACCAAATAGAGCTACAGACACAGATATATGACACAGTTAGGAGTCAATTTACGTGTGGCCAATTGCGCCCCACACTGACCCTCAAAATGTCTACTCCGCCAGGACACCGTATATATATATATATTTAAGGAATATATATACTTGTTAGGAGAATACCAAACACCTCAGATCCCATCTAGCAACCCCATTTGCATATTTCTATGAATAGAATCAAAACCTGCATAACCCTCAGTATAGAGGGCAAAATGAAGGTTAAACAGTTACGCAGTTAAATATCTATAGATAGAATACCCACAGCTAGGAGACAGTACCTCATATAATAGCCCAACCCAACCATAATCATATCGACAACAGATCCCAATATCAAGAAATTCAGTACAGCACAACATAATACAACTGGTTCCAAGAAAAACCCATAGCCGAACTGAAAAAGCAATAATTTTAAAATAATGAAAAAGATCGTAACCATTCCCAAACGACTAAAAAAAAATTAAAGTCAAGTAAATACAGGTCATACCAAACCAACTATTTCTAAAAATGCATTAATGAACCTCCTCAATATAGACAAAAACTCCAAGTACACAAGATAAATTGAACAGACCGATCACAAAATGGGACCCGACAGATTTGCACAGGCATTAACTACACAGTACATATCCATAAGTAGGGATACAGTCTACAGCCCCTTCGATAATAACAGAAAATTTAGAATTCAGATTAATTACCACCACAAGTAGTGCACAAGCACGAGCCTAAAAATAAAATCTCAGAAGTATATAATAAATTCTGTAAGACCGCCACCGTATATCAACGCACATAATACAGGACGAACTGTGTTTACTTAAACTATAACCGCGACCAATAATAAACCACAACATTAGCGCAAATAGTGATAGTGATTAGCGTTCATAGTGATAGCGACGCAGCCTAAAAGAAGGCCATAATAGCAAGTGCATAATAGAAAATAACTAGTGAACAGTGACAAATCTAAAATTCATATATAGAAAATATATGCAGTGTTAATAATTGAAATTCGTAGATAGATAAATATATCCAGTACCAGCACCTGTTACGGCTGATGCGTATTGGACGTCATCCGCAACAGGACTTGGGAGTGCTTTCAACTAAATGAGAAGATCACCAGCCCCTTATTGTTTTCAATGGTTTCAATGGCACATTCACTTCAAAATTTAACTCACGGAAACAATTTGTTTCTCGCACTATTTTTGATGTTTATTACAAAAAACAGAAGCACAATAATTTAGTATATATTATATATATGTATATATATTCAAATTATATTATAGTTCAACAATTTTTAGTTAAGAATCACAAGATTTTTACTAAGTTCGATAATTTTTCTTTATTTCCTGTCCGACTTCAAGACTTGACAAAAACTGCCTGACTGACCCACCAGTGCTCCTCATTCCTTTTTTTATTGAGGCATATATCGATATCTCAGCGGTAACACCCCCTAATTACCTATCATTGCTGAATATCGCTTAAAGTGATTGGCGCATCATTCATACATAGTAATGTAGGGGAAACGGCTTATGTACAAGCCAAGTGCATTCGCCTCAAGTGCAAAAGACCCGGCTGCTGATTAAGCTTTTTGGCTATTTCATATATGTAATTTGATGGGGTCAATGAATAATGCGACATCAATTATTGATTGCAAAATTAATGTAAGTCGACGCAAAAGCTGGCAATTTGCTTTTGCAATTTTCAATAATGAAAAAAAAAACAATTTATTGCGTTCATAGGGAATGAGTGAGGTCTTTGCCCCAAAAGCCATATGAGTCTTTATGAAAGTAATGAGTGCATCCAGCGAGTCATTACACAACCAACAGCCCCCCCCCCACCCTAATAGAGCACACCAGAACAAAAATAAACACAATAAGCACATATGATTAGCTTCCATCAGACCAACGCCTGTACCTCCACGGTATCCCCAGCCTCAATACAACTTCAATACCCCCACAGTAACCATAGCTTCCAGCAGCATCTTCAATATACCCATCTCATGATTGACATCAGTTAAACCACAGTACCTCCACGGTAATCGTAGCTTCTAGAGACATCTTCGATATCACCATCCAATGGTCCACATCAGACAAACGTATATGATAATAATATATCGCATACAGGCCACGCTCCATATTTTCAGACAGAAGCCACCACAACGAATTAGCAGAACTGTACCTGCAAAAAGTTATTGGCAGAAAGTTGTTAACAATAATAACGGCCTCACAGCGCCACATCTCAAAGCTGTAGCGTATACCCCCTTACGCTACTTTTGTTTGGCTTCTCTACGTCTGTAGAGAAAACCCCATGATTTCCCAGAGTCTGTAATTTAGTCAAATTTATTTATTTTTAAGAAGTAGCCCTATGCTACTCTTTCATATCAGAAAATTCCTACAAAGTCAAAATTTATTTATTTTTTAAGAAGTAGCCCTATGCTACTTCTTCTTATTAGAAAATTCCTGAAAAGTAAAAATTTATTCATTTGCAAGAAGTAGCCCTATGCTACTTCTTCATATTAGAAAATTCCTGAACAGTAAAATTTCATTCATTTGCAAGAAGTAGCCTTATGCTACTTCTTCATATTAGAAAATTCCTGAAAAGTTAAAATTTATTTATTTGTAAGAAGTAGCCCTATGCTACTTCTTCATATTAGAAAATTCCTACAAAGATAAAACCATATTAATACACACCCGCATACAAGTACAGATCTAAAAGAAATAACAACAGCTGCAGAATAACTTGAATCGAAAAATTCTAAAATGCGCAAAATGAGCACAAAATACAATTTTTCGGATAAAACTTACCACTAGTCAACAACATCCAAACGACGAAAACGGTAATTCGCCTAGCTGTAGTGCATCGGACGATGCCACCATACAATGCATTACAGCAAGCCCGCCCGAACTTCACAGAAAATTTCGGCAGACAGCACACATTTTGCTGCTACCAAACGACAGGCAAAAACGATACACACACACCCGTACATACAGCGAGCAGAAATTTCGATTTCAGCTGAAACGAGCAAAAAGTGTGCGTCTGTCGGTGGCTGGAGGCAAGGCGGCTGCGATGTTGGTAAGCTGGAGGAGAGTTAGTCGATTTTGAACGAGCGATGAGTTAGTGGCTACAGGCGCAAAGTGCTTAACGTCGAGGTTTTTTTCTTGGAAGTTTTTTTTTTTGGATGTGTCTGAGTACAGTAGTTTGCGGGAATTGTTTTCGTGGGTACTTATCTGCATCGCTAGTGATTTCTTTTCTTTTGTCGTGATTACCAACGCATTTCCGCGAGCTGAAAAGGATTATTTTTGTTTAAATAGTGAAAATTCCATTAAGAATAAGGAATTTAGTGATTACTTACCTGCATCGTCAGTGAATTCGTTGTTATTTTCTTTCACGTGAATTCGCCGTTATTTTCTTTCACGCCTTTTCCCGAACTGAAAAGAAATTTTATATATATATTAGTGAAAATTCCATTAAGGATAAGGAATTTAGTGATTATTTACCTGCATCGTCCGTAATTTTCTTTTGTGGTTTTCCTGATTTTCTTTCACGCATTCTCTCGAACTAAAAAGAGAAATGTTATATACATATATTAAGGAAACTTCCATTAAGGATAAGGAATTTAGTGATTATTTACCTGCATCGTCAGTGAATTCGTCGTTATCTTCGTTCACACATTTTCTCGAACTGAAAAGAGAAATGTTATATACATTAAAGAAAATTCCATTAAGGATAAGGAATTTAGTGATTATTTACCTGCATCGTCAGTGAATTCGTCGTTATCTTCGTTCACACATTTTCTCGAACTGAAAAGAAAAATGTTATATATATTAAGGAAAATTCCATTAAGAATAAGGAATTTAGTGTTTACTTATCTACTTCGTCAGTGAACTCTTCTTTATTTTCTGTCACATTTTCTCGAACTGAAAAGAAAATTTTATATATACTAGTGAAAATTCTTTTAAGAATAAGTAAGTTAGTGATCATTTACATGCATCGCCAGTGAATTCGTCGTTATCTTCGTTCACACATTTTCTCGAACTGAAAGGAAAATTTCGTATATTTTAGTGAAAATTCTATGGAGAATAAATAATTTAGTGATTACTTACATCTGCTGGTTCCAGGGAGAAGCCAGTTATTATTAAATTTCTATGGTGTTTCGGGCTGTGAGCCATTTTAGTTTTGGGTGTTTTTTTTTTGAAAAGAAAAGCTGCTTTGTGGTTTGCATTGTCACCTTTGGCATATATAAGCATTCATGTTTTTTTTTCTTCTGCCTGTTAATTATTTTGATGGTACTAATATATACAATCAGCTACTGCTTCTCTCCTGAGTGCTGGCAGCCACTGAGTTACTGACAACTCACATTCGCCTTTCATCTCAACATCATTCCCCATAAACCTTCCCTGACTTCTAGTGATGGGAGGCTAAGTCGATTAGTGGTTGATGAACGTTGTATGCGATGCATACTGTTATGGATCTTATTTCCGTTCATTTCTGCTGGTTCCGAGAAGAAGTCCGTATTATCTCTCGTTTTAGTTTTATTTGGGTTGTCCCGTTCAGATATTTAGTTTTGGTTGGGTTGTCCCGTTCAGATGTATCTCCTTATATAAATCACCGCTACGACTTCTTACTCGAGTACCAGCAGCCACTTGATCACTGACCTGTCACAATTTCCTTGATCTGTTGACTTCAGTCTCTTGCCAAGTTGATGAACGATGTTCATCCCTCCCGATTTTATCCTTGGTAAAGTAGTGTTCGTCCTGATCATCCTAACATGGGACGGCAGCTCTTCAGGCTCCGGGTCCACAATTTTAGTTTTCTACAATAGCTAGTATGGACTGACTTAAGTGCATAGTTGAACAATGTTCGGCGGCGAAGTGAGAGAGAGAGAGAGAGAGTTTTGTTATTTTTTGTGCAGCTGGGCTGGAAAACAGGATTGTTTTTTTCTGTTGTTGTGGTGTGTGGGAGGCTGTCCTTCCGCGTTGATCCGTCATGCCAACACGCCTCCTTACAAATGATAAACGTGCGGTATAAAAGCATTTTCTTATACCTATAGATAGTTGGTACAGCGACATTAGTATAATCGCATTTCGGTTTTTTTTGCACAATTTTTTTGTTTGAATTATTGCTGACATTGGTATATTTGATTTTTTTTTTGTATACATTAGGATTACTTGCCACGATTTTCAGCTGGATTATCTTCAGCATTAGTAGGAACACATCCATTTTACTTTTATTTATACATTCATTGGAATTATTTTTGTCATTATTATAGACGCATTTTCTCTATGCATTAGGCTTACTTGGCACAATGTTTCCGCCGAAGTAGCTTCAGCACTAGCATAAATGCAATTATTTTTTTTTGTTTTCTCTTTCATTTATCCATTTGGCACAATTTCCGATCGCAGTAGCATCGTTAGTCGTAGACGAACTTGTGTTCTCTTAGTTTACCATACTTGGCGGAATTTTCAGTTGAGGTATCGTGAGTAGTCGCATCATTGTTTCCCTATTGTATTGATAATTGTTGCCTGAACTACTCTTGGCATTACTATAGACGCGTTTTTTTATATATTCAGCATAACCCACGGGAAATTCTCCTTTGACATCAACACCAGAGCATTACTTCGCGGGTTCTGTTTTTGTTTTAAGTTTATTTGTCAGGAGATTAAGACCAAGATGGACTTCTCCTTCTTAACACCGGATGAGCTTGAGGTCGAATTCGCGGTACGCAACCTTAGATCTGCTGATGCTAACGCTCGCCGTAAGCCCACAGAGGTGTACGAGGCCGAGAAGTTGGAATCCGGCAGAGCACCCTTTAAGTCTCACGCTCATAAAAATCCAGCGCGCGAATTTGACTATATTATCAGTCGAGACGACGCTCTGAATCGTGACCTGAGTTCGGACCCCACCCGAACTGTCGAAGATCGTACGCGTTATACCAGTCAGGTGCTCCATGTACTCTATAGAGCCCAGCGGCTGCGTAACACGTCTCCCCCTGTCCAGACTGATGCGAAAGCTTATGACCAGACCTTGGAGGATATCCTGAGCCATGTCGAGGCTTCTCAGCCTACGACAAAGTCCGTGGCTGAGGGCGCTGGAGGCGCAATGCTCACAGTTCCTGTGATTAGCACAGATGGTCAAGGTGCCAACCCGTTGACAGGTGCTAAGCCGATAACAGTTTTGACCACCGAAGGCGCTGCGGGGGACTTACCCGGACCTAACCTGGGGAACGTCCACACTAAGCCTGCCGAGTCGTACCTGGATTTTTCAATATTCGCAGAGCAGAGGGCTCAAGCAGCTCCCACTGACATACCACATACGTTTGCTGACTCAATGTCGGCAAAGTCACGTATTCCGAATAGAGGTCCAGTCACGGGAGTACCTCCGTTGCCGAGACAAAGTAATACTGGGTCTCGTGTACCACCTTTATCGGGTTCGTTTGTTTCTCCGCTTAACATTCCAACTCATACTCGACAGCCAGCAGCGAGGGACCGTAACAGCGTATCTCACAGTCCTGTCTTCCGCTGGAAGTTGAATTTTGATGGCACATCCGGCCTGGATGTGACAGAGTTCATATTTCGGGTAGAATCTCTGGCAGTACTAGAACAAGTATCCGCCTCCGAATTGTGTGCTGGGTTTCATACACTCGTTACCGGGAAAGCGGCTAACTGGTATTGGCTGAATCTGCGAAATCAGCATACGCACTCGTGGCAAGAGTTACGTTCAGCACTCCTACGTGAATTCCGCAGCCAGGAAACTGACTACGAAATTCGCAAGCTAGTTGAGTCAAGGAGGCAAGGAGTGAACGAGTCCTTCAGTGATTTTCGATTAGCGGTTCACACGTTAGTGTCCAAAATGAGCATACCGATCTCAGAAGCAGAGCTGGTGGAAATACTGCGACGTAACATGAAACCTGCCTTACAGGAGGCGTTACTCCTTTATCAGACTGATAATGTGCTAGATTTGAGGGACCAGTGTAACCGATTTGAAAAATTATGGCCCGATATAGGCTCTCCGCGAGCAGTCGCACCGCGACGAGCAGTGCATGAAATCTACTCAGATACATCGTATTTGAATCACACTTTGTCCAATCGAATAGACGCCATTGAAGTTCCACCGCGAGGGGTTCAAATTAGTGCTCCGAGAGACATTCACCGACCCGCTAGATCTCGAGTGACATGTTGGAATTGCTCGGCGAAAGGCCATGTCTACGTCAACTGTCCACTAGGGCCACAGAGGGTCTTCTGCTATGGATGCGGTGCAGTGGGGGTAATTAAAACGAAATGTAGAGTTTTCTTGTCGGGAAACCAAGGCAGGGGTCAAAATTTTGTAGGTGGTCAGCGCCGTTTGACTCCAAGCCAAACCTTCAGGCGCACGGCAGAGCTGTCAGCGATGCTGCAGCGCTCCCAAAACACAAAACTTGCGAACCCACATTGAATTCTAAACCTGTTAGCAGTCTCAAAGTAAATATGTCTAACTCTTCCACTCAGACAGAGAATCCCAGCACGCAAAGCACGCCAAATTTTACCACCTGCTCGGAACACTGTCCCTCAGAAAGATGTAGCTGCACCTTCTCGGATGAAAGCTCGTCAATCTCCACCTCGGATATAGAGGATGCATCGTTTTGTGTCAGCGAATTCCCATCGGATTCGGGGTTCACTTCCTCCAGGACTGTCCCACGCACACATAGGTACCTCAGCCTGCGTAGAGTCATAAAGGCTGCTATTGCCGAAACAGTAGTATCTGATGAAAAGGATCCTTGGGATCCTCGTCCTTACGCCGATGTCTACATTCAGGGACGAAAGATACGAGGTTTATTGGATAGCGGTGCAAATGTGAGCGTGCTCGGGGCTGGAGCAGAGAGTTTCCTGAGCAATATGGGGATTTCGTTCCACTCGATGCCGTCTTCAGTTTCGACCGCTGATGGGCGGCAGCAAACGGTTCTGGGGCACATACGGGTCCTCGTAAAATATGGGGTAAAGACGCGCATGATGAGACTGCACATAGTTCCTTCTCTTCAGCAACACATGTACCTGGGAATCGATTTTTGGAAAGAATTCGGCTTAAGACCTGTCATGGTAAGTGAGCTTCACTCCTTGCCAAAAGCCTCACCTTCTTGTTCGCAACAGCACGATCTTTCAGAATACGACTCGCAACGTTTGCAGGAGGTGATCATCTCCTTTCCATCATTCAGTCAGCAAGGCTTGGGCCTCACCACGGTGGTAGAGCATGAGACAGACATTGGTTTGGCGAAACCCATTAAACAGCGTTTCTATTCAGTGTCTCCGGCAGTGCAGCAGTCCTTATACGATGAGCTCGACCGAATGCTGTCACTAGGAGTCATTGAGGAGAGCCAAAGTTCATGGTCGTCACCAGTCACTTTAGTCAAGAAGGCTAACGGTAAAGTGCGCCTCTGTCTGGACGCCCGAAAATTAAATTCCGTAACAGTCTCAGATGCCTTTCCGTTACCTCTTATAGATGGACTCCTCAGTAGACTCCACGAGACAAAGTTCATCTCTGCCATAGATTTAAAGGATGCGTTCTGGCAGATCCCTCTCGCTGTGGGATCAAGAGACAAAACGGCTTTCGCAGTGTCGGGAAGACCTCTATACCAGTTCAAGGTGCTTCCGTTTGGACTTTGCAACGCTCCGCAGACAATGTGCAAGCTGATGTGCAAGGTCATCCCTCACCAACTGCATGACCGGGTGTCTGTGTATCTTGACGACTTACTCATTACTTCCTCCACGTTTGACGAACACCTAAGGCTTCTGGCGGAAGTCGCGTCGTTGCTTCGCGCTGCCGGCCTGACGATCAACGTGGAGAAAAGTAAGTTTTGTATGAGAGAGGTCAGATATCTTGGCTTTGTAGTTGGGGATGGGTGCTTGCGGGCTGATCCCGAAAAGGTCACTGCTATTCAGAGCTTGCCAAGGCCAACAACTGGCATGAAAATACGTAGCTTCCTCGGAGTATGCGGCTGGTATAGGAGGTTCATTCCACATTTCGCTACCATCGCTAGTCCTCTGACGGACCTTCTAAAGAAAAACATCAAGTTCGAGTGGATCGAACAAGTTGAACTGGCATTCCAACAGTTAAAACAGTGTCTGATGACCGCACCAGTGCTCGCGAATCCTGACTTCTCCAAGCCCTTTTTCATTCAGTGCGACGCTAGCACTACAGGAGTTGGAAGCATCTCGTTTCAGCGTTCCGTGGATGGGGATCAACATCCCATCGCTTACATGTCACAGAAGCTGCACGCTGCTCAACGCAACTACAGCATAACCGAGTTAGAATGTCAGGCCGCCGTATTGAGTATAAAAAGATTCAGGCCGTATGTGGAAGGACTGGATTTCACGGTCATTACTGACCACGCCAGTCTCAAATGGCTCATGGAGCAAAGGGATCCATGTGGCAGGCTGGCTCGGTGGAGCCTCAAACTCCAGGCCTTCAAATTTCACATTGAATACCGTAAAGGTAAGGACAATGTGGTGGCTGATGCTCTTTCCAGGTCATTTGCTGACGAGGCATCGGAACAACACACAGAAGAGTTAATTTATCCTGCGCAAGTCAGTTCGCTTGATTTGAAGTCTCCCGCATTCCATGAGAAAACGTATGTGGAGAGAATCCAGCGGATCACTTCCAATCCAAGCGGTTTTCAGAACTTACGAATTAGCGGTGGTAAGGTATATATCTCATTTTCGTTTCCAAATAACAACGTCTCAGAGGATCGGGTTCAGTGGAAGCTATGGGTTCCTGATAGTCTCACTGGCGATTTAATAAAATCCGAGCATAGTCCTCCTATAGCAGCACATTTCGGTTTCGCAAAAACCTTGGAGAAACTACGTCGTCAGTATTAGTGGCCGAGCATGGCTTCAGAAGTACGACAATTCATAAACGCCTGCGAAACGTGTAAACTGATCAAGCCGACCAATGTGTCTTCAAGACCTCCCCTGGGCACGATACGGACTACCGAGCTGCCATGGCAACGCCTCTTCTGTGATTTTTTAGGTCCATACCCGCGTAGTCGAGGTGATAATAGGTACATATTCATCGTACTGGATCAGTTATCTAAGTTCGTGCTGTTGAAAGCAATGCCAGAGGCCACAGCCTACTGGTTGTCAAATTTCTGGAGCAAGAAGTCTTCGTAATGTTTGGGGTTCCGGAAATGGTACATTCAGACAATGGTAGCCAGTTCATTGCAAAAATATTCGCTCAAATGTTAGACCGTTACGGGGTGAAACACATCTTCTCACCAGCCTACTCTCCTCAGTCAAACGCCTCAGAGCGTGTCAATCAGTCAGTTCTGGCAGCGATTCGCGCCTACGTCAGCACAGAGCATCGAAATTGGGACGAACATCTGAGCAAGATTGGCTTCCCCATTCGTAATTTCGTGCATGAGTCGCCTAAATGCTCGCCATATTTCTTGCTTTTCGGTCGACATCCGGTGACAAGCGGTAGCTCATATCAACTTCTGCGAGATTTAAAGGCAGATTCCGATGGAGCTGTTGAGTGTATACCTGTCAAACAAAAGCTTCAGCTGTTGCGCGATGAAGTAAAGTTCCGTCTTACGGAGGCGTATCGAAAGTACGCCGCTGGTTACAACTTGCGAACTCGAGAAAGAGCTTTTGTACCTGGACAGACTGTGTATGTCCGAAATTTTGTGCAAAGTAGCGCAATTGATCGCTTTGCGGCCAAATTGGCACCTAAGTTCATAAAAGCGACTGTTGTAGAACGAATCGGGCGTGTTTCGTACCGGTTGCAGAATGCTAAGGGTCTCTCGATCGTAATTTTCCATGCTCAGGATATTATGACTTGATCAAAGTTGATTAGATTTCGGTAGCCCTAATAAGGCATCCGGCAAGCTTCACTTACAAACTATAGGGTATCACATAGCCCTCCTACTGCCCCATCAGTGGTGGGTGATACACCTTTTGTAGACCAACCAGTTATCCCCTCCCCTGTCCGACAATGTTTCAAACTCAACCCACACGGTACCCTACGCGTAGGAAACTACGGTAGGAATTCCGCTTGCAGAGCCCTTCTGGATTAGCCTCGATATGAGGATTTTATTCTTTCCTGTCTCTTCTTAATTATTTCCTAATACGCGGTGGCGAGCGAAAATTTTTATAGGACAGTGATCCTAGTAGAACCCATCTCTACCTTTAATGAGTAGATGTTTCACAACTAATCCCTTCTGGATTAGCCTCGATATGAGGATTTTATTCTTTCCTGTCTCTTCTTCATTATTTCCTAATCCGCGGTGGCGAGCGAAAATTTTTATAGGACAGTGATCCTAGTAGAACCCATATCTACCTTTAATGAGTAGATGTTTCACCTCTAATCCCGTCTGGATTAGCCTCGATATGAGGATTTTCTTCTTTCCTGTCTTTCTTCAATTTGCTTCCAAGCAAAAGGTTTCCGAGTGGTGTTTGGTGTGGCTGAAGTCTCTGTGGAGCGTAGGTTTTTTTTGTGTATTATCTCTAAACTATCAAGTTTAGATGGTCTTAGCCTTTGCTACTAACCGCTTCTGGGTTAGCCTTTATCTGAAGGGTCTTACTTTCCTGTCTTTTCTTCCATTTCCTTAGAGCTTGAACCCGCTTGCTGCATTTCGCGGTATTTCCATCGTCCTGAGTGAGTTGATAGATGAATTCCATCTGTCACGAAACAATTTCCTCCCTTGGGATTGTGGGAATTTCCGGGGTGTTCCGACTGGATTCAGCAGAACACAGATCGATAAGTAGCGGCATTTCACCGACGAAGTCGTAATCTCGAGCCGAATATTCCGGTATCCAAAAATCAATCGCTGCACCTCCTCCTGGTCAGTTCATTGGGCGAGGCGAGTTGGTAGACGACGTCTATCGGTAGATCAGTCCTCCCTCGTCCAAGACGAACTGGGATCAGGGCCGCCGATGGGATCCGATTTCTCAATAACCCAGGGTATAATGTATGCCCGGCTTGAGACTCTTGTGGGTCGTCCCCCCGTTGGGCGCGTTGTGGGTGGATCTATTCCTTTTAGTGCATATCCTGACATATGTCTCGTGTCAAAGCCCGGCTTGAGACTCTTGGCGGTCGTTCCCACGTTGGGCGCGGCTGCAAAAATATTCATAGTTCACCTCCCGAGTCGACCTTCATGTTTTTTTTCTGTTCTCTCTTTTCTCTTCTTTCCTCGTTTTGCCCGGCATGAGACTCTATTCTCGGTGGGTCGTCCCCACGCTGTAGCATATACCCCCTTACGCTACTTTTGTTTAGCTTCTCTACGTCTGTAGAGAAAACCCCATGATTTCCCAGAGTATGCAATTTAGTCAAATTTATTTATTTTTAAGAAGTAGCCCTATGCTACTTCTTCATATCAGAAAATTCCTACAAAGTCAAAATTTATTTATTTTTTAAGAAGTAGCCCTATGCTACTTCTTCATATTAGAAAATTCCTGAAAAGTCAAAATTTATTTATTTGTAAGAAGTAGCCCTATGCTACTTCTTCATATTAGAAAATTCCTACAAAGATAAAACCTTATTAATACACACCCGCATACAAGTACAGATCTAAAAGAAATAACAACAGCTGCAGAATAACTTGAATCGAAAAATTCTAAAATGCGCAAAATGAGCACAAAATACAATTTTCGGATAAAACTTACCACTAGTCAACAACATCCAAACGACGAAAACGGTAATTCGCCTAGCTGTAATGTATCGGACGATGCCACCATACCATGCATTACAGCAAGCCCGCCCGAACTTCACAGAAAATTTCGGCAGACAGCACACATTTTGCTGCTACCAAACGACAGGCAAAAACGATACACACACACCCGTACATACAGCGAGCAGAAATTTCGATTTCAGCTGAAACGAACAAAAAGTGTGCGTCTGTCGGTGGCTGGAGGCAAGGCGGCTGCGATGTTGGTAAGCTGGAAGTTAGTCTATTTTGAACGAGCGATGAGTTAGTGGCTACAGGCGCAAAGTGCTTAACGTGGAGGTTTTTTTCTTGGAAGTTTTTTTTTTTTGATGTGTCTGAGTACAGTAGTTTGCGGGAATTGTTTTCGTGGGTACTTATCTGCATCGCTAGTGATTTCTTTTCTTTTGTCGTGATTACCAACGCATTTCCGCGAGCTGAAAAGGATTATTTTTGTTTAAATAGTGAAAATTCCATTAAGAATAAGGAATTTAGTGATTACTTACCTGCATCGTCAGTGAATTCGTCGTTATTTTCTTTCACGTGAATCCGTCGTTATTTTCTTTCACGCCTTTTCCCGAACTGAAAAGAAATTTTATATATATGTTAGTGAAAATTCCATTAAGGATAAGGAATTTAGTGATTATTTACCTGCATCGTCCGTGATTTTCTTTTGTGGTTTTCGTGATTTTCTTTCACGCATTCTCTCGAACTGAAAAGAGAAATGTTATATATATTAAGGAAAATTCCATTAAGGATAAGGAATTTAGTGATTATTTACCTGCATCGTCAGTGAATTCGTCGTTATCTTCGTTCACACATTTTCTGGAACTGAAAAGGAAAATTTCGTATATTTTAGGGAAAATTCTATGGAAAAATAAATAATTTAGTGATTACTTACCTGCATCGTCAGTGAATTCGTCGTTATTTTTCCTTCACGCAGTTTCTCGAACTGAAAAGAAAATTTTATATATACATTAGTGAAAGTTCTTCTTTAAGAATAAGTAAGGTAGTGATTGCTTACCTGCATCGTCAGTGAATTCGTCGTGATTTTCTTTCGCGCATTCTCTCGAACTGAAAAGAGAAATGTTATATATATTAAGGAAAATTCCATTAAGGATAAGGAATTTAGTGATTATTTACCTGCATCGTCCGTGATTTTTCTTTTTTGGTTTTCGTGATTTTCTTTCACGCATTCTCTCGAACTGAAAAGAGAAATGTTATATATATTAAGGAAAAATTCCATTAAGGATAAGGGAGATTTAGTGATTACTTACCTGCATCGTCTGTGAATTCGTCGTTATCTTCGCTCACACATTTTCTCGAACTGAAAAGAGAAATGTTATATATATTAAGAGAAAATTCCATTAAGGATAAGGAATTTAGTGATTATTTTACCTGCATCGTCAGTGAGTTCGTCGTTATCTTCGTTCACACATTTTCTCGAACTGAAAAGAAAAAATGTTTATATATATATATTAAGGAAAATTCCATTAAGAATAAGGAATTTAGTGTTTACTTATCTGCTTCGTCAGTGAACTCTTCTTTATTTTCTGTCACATTTTCTCGAACTGAAAAGAAAATTTTATATATACTAGTGAACATTCTTTTAAGAATAAGTAAGTTAAGTGATCATTTACCTGCATCGCCAGTGAATTCGTCGTTATCTTCGTTCACACATTTTCTCGAACTGAAAGGAAAATTTCGTATATTTTAGTGAAAATTCTATGGAGAATAAATAATTTAGTGATTACTTACCTACATCGTCAGAGAATTCGTCGTGATTTTCCACGCATTTTCTTGAACTGAAAAGAAAAATATATTTTTGTTATATTAATGAAAATTCTACTAAAACCAAATCATTCAGTGTTCATTTACCTGCATCGCTGGTGATTTTCTTTTGTGATTGTTTCCCACGCATTTCCTCGAACGGGAAAAGGAATATATTTACATTCACCTGTATCACTTGGAGTCTATCATTAGGGCTAACTAGTGACAAACGAAAAGGGAAACGATGAGGAGTTAAATGGGCAGCCGCAATCTCTTAATCATTGCTCGCTCAGTAAGGAGGAGACCCCGAATTGGTTAAATCGTATACATGTAAGTCCAAGGTGGACTTAAGGTTTAGTCGAATTATTGTTATTACATTTTCTTTTCTTCTTGATTTTGATTTGTGAAACTAAATTGTTTAAACTTACCTTTGAATATATCTAGACAACAGAATTAAGTAAGGTCAGAACAGGAAAGCGCTTTTAGGGCTAGGCTTAAGTTATCTATACGATGTACATAATATATGTTATTGTCTGAAGTCAAAAAGAAAAAATAAAATTAGACAAAGAAAGCAGAGAAAAGGAAGTACATAGGATATATTTAAGGTTCTGGTTGTGTGTAATCGGGTTTCCTCGCGCTCGCTGAAGTGAGATAAATTTTTAGTTAATAAAGGAATCACATTGTTTGAAGTGGATAACGCCTTAGAGTTCTTTGTTCTCCTTTCCCTTTTCTTTTGGTTTACCTAATTACTCTGGCAGCTTTCCCTAGTCCAGTCTTTACTTCTCTCTTCTAGTGGACTCAATACAATGGAGTAGGTAAACCCCTGGCAGGGAGGGTGGTCGCTGACACGATGGCGGACAGCACCCCACGCATCGGCATATCAGCCCTCGTAGTTGGGGATTATATGCCGCTGAGCATTTCGAAACGGCTTTTGGAGGCTTAGCCAGGGTGGATGGGGGCGATTGTGCCCAACATTACCCAAAGCCGGAGTTCTCAACAACATCAGAGACCCCTTTCAACTCTCTCACTCTCTCTCAACCGTCCATATGCCAGCGTTGTAAGCTCTCCGGGTGAATTAACACTTGTTCGGCGTTGCTGAGGTCTTCTATTCTCCTTCTTTTTGCAGCATATAAATAAAATCAATTTTGTTCTTTTTAGGCTTTCAGGTTCCACCAAGAGAAGGAAGCCTGCATTAGATCTTTTTTTTTTTTCTGTCCGTCCGTCTGTCTGATCAGTTATGTTGACGATTTTGCACAGCTTAACAAGCATTGAAGGGATGTGTGGTGTGCAAGAACCACCCCAAGACGGGCTGATCGCTAGAGGCATATTTGCTGTGCAGCCACCCACACATATCCTGGATATGATTTTTGTAACAAAGAGGTTGTCGGATGCAGTATGTATCTACATTCAGGTACGAGTGAATGTAGGTATATCTGTCGGCTGACAAGCTCTTCGCTACAAAGCGCCCAGACCACATTGATAAAAAATCACACCCACTCTGAAAATATTAAATTAATTCTTGGTAGGATTAAAATCCAACCGAATAAAAAGCCTGAACGGCAAAACACCCCACCTTAATACAAAATCCTGAACGTGGTCCATACACCCATACATATACAACATAAAGTGCAAAAGACACAAAGAATAAATACGTCGTAAAATAAAAGTGCGATATATTTAACAACTTTAAGCCACCACACAACCAACATCACAACAACGCCGAAGCAACTCTGGTAAGTCCATATATTTCTAAATAGGGCACTGTGTATCATGAGTCGCACTGGATGAAAAGGTCCTCATTACAATGCGTATCCTTCAGAAGCGATAATGAGCCTAATCGTTCAGCTAAACACTATTGCTAACCATTTGGTGCGGCCAGGATGTATGTTTGTGTTTGCGTGCGCAGACACAGATACACATATTAGATTAAATGACCATTGGGTGCCTCTGCAAGTACACCATCACCAAGTCATGCACTTCAAGATCTAGAAAACATTTTCATACACACTTCCCATATAGAATAGTAAATTTATTTAAAATAAAATAAGCACACTGAACAACTCACGCATATATACGTTTCACTCAATATATTCAAAAAAAAAAATAAACACATAAAAAAATATGAAAAAATATATGAAAAAATATAAAAAATATTAACTAAATAGAAAAATAGATACCTGCAAATTATTTATGCGCAACTATCAATAAACCTAAATCTAACTTGATGCGAACTAATATCCACAGTAATAAACCTAAAATTCGGCGAATAGAAAATCCTCCATAATACACCCACACGAATAGCCCCTCGACATCTCAATGCAAATAAAACCATAGGTAAACCATAAATTAAGACGGGTCCTTTCAAAGGCTTCTCTTGCGTAACTTGGAGGAATACTTTACCCCTGAATCAGCTTTAACGTATATAGAAAATAAACATCTTTTATATATAATACAACATATTATATTTTCTATTTTTCTATTATAATCATTATATAAGTCCTACTTACTGAGAAATAACACACAGTTTACCTTATTTATACATACCCTTTCTATTTCCAAACCATTTGGAACACATCTAGAATACTATATACTCACCACACTAATCCTAGCACATAGTTTAACACTATAATTTATCATAAAACAATCTCACCAAGTAACCACCAAACCCAACAAAATAGCTCAGAAGTTAGGCACTTTTTCACAATTGTACAACATACACTTCAAGTTCTAAAACACACAACGGGCACACAAACCCACTCCGCATATCGCGTTAGGAACACCGCGGAAGATTTCCGTGGCTGGAATGAAACATCGTACGGCATAGCCAATAGTTAGCCTGCACGGCATCCCCAATTAAACCCCTTATCTATACTAACACTAACAAACATCGGGCCTACCTAGTACCGTCTAAGTGCGCCCACTACCCATAATGATACATTTACCGGGACATAACATACCGTATTCATTTGCTCAAACACAGATCATTTATATTCCTAGAATATACATTTTTTATATCGCAGACATAATCATATACTCATATATACACCAAAGAAAAAGCCGCTGATCTCATCAGGAACAATGAAGACGGTTCATAAGCTTTGGTGACACGACACACCAGATTTCTTCTCAAAATCCTTCTCTGGATTGTTGCGTACCATCAGATGCAACAGAGTAACGTTAGTACAGACGTTTGCGGATTACCGCCGCGTTGCTCGTGTTTAATTTATATTTTTTGCATAGTTATTTTAACAAAATCCTCCACATCTCGAATCTGGCGGGCATCCATCAGAAGCCCCACTCCACGCATTAGCAACTTTCTACACAAAATTAGACCCACCTACAATTCGTACGGAATGAAATCCTTTAGTACCAGACCTGACGGACGTCCTGTGGATAAACTAACAGGGTGGCGGTGGATAAAATGGTGAACCACGACTCCGTCGCAATGATTCGTAGCTAGTCTCCCGTTTGGACACATAGCTACACGATATCCTGCACCACTTTATTTAAATTATTTTAGTTTATTTTTATTTTTTTAATAGTGTATTCTTTACTGGCACACATTCCGGAAAGCCGAATGATTTTTCCCGTCGCTGCGATTAGCAGGGATTATTCTGCAGTTGCAATTTCATAATTTTTTGAGAGTGGGCAAGTCTTTTTCCGGCGTTCGTTTGGATCCGACCAGCGAATGTGTAAATGAATATTGGCTAAATTCGCATTTCAGCGACCATTGAGTATGTTAAAAAAGCCTATAGCATAATTATTTTGTAAAGTGGGTTTAGAGATGATTTGCTTGCAATTTTTTCGTTCCCGTTATACCAAAATTGTAGTAAATGATACTGCACAGTGAGTGCCAACTTCAGTGAAAATAGAGACCATTGCGAAGGCTTCAAAATGGTTCATAAGCTCGGCGTGGCTCTTTGACTTGCATTGATTCTTTTCTAGATCAAGGGGACTAGGCTTAACAGGAACGGAACTCCTCGGGGCCGCAACTTAAAAGGAGCTAATTATATATTCCCTTCTATACCTTGTATGAGGATATCAAATTTTCGATT
Source organism: Dioctria linearis (assembly GCA_963930735.1). Classification (NCBI taxonomy): domain Eukaryota; kingdom Metazoa; phylum Arthropoda; class Insecta; order Diptera; family Asilidae; genus Dioctria; species Dioctria linearis. The sequence goes on from OZ005740.1 coordinate 78,866,650, forward strand.
CCCGCCATGGCAAGGAATACGCGAGTATCAACAATTACACCGACTCACAAACTTGGGAATCTACTAAAAAAGCATATTGCAGTAATTTGCTTTTAAACCAATATGTTAGGAGCTAAAGCCACAAATTTTGTATTCCAGGATTTACGTATTCTGAAAATTCCCCCTCCTGCCATAGGATATGTCCCATTATTTTCAGAAGAAAATGAAAATAGTAATTTTATCCGAAAGCACGGTTTGCAGCCATATTATTTTGGGAAATAATAAATACTTAACAAAAATGAAAGCAAAGCAAAAATCTGGGTCTCGACCAAAGGCCAGGATGGTTTTGACTATATCTCGGCAATCGCTGCTTCTGCTAAAATAAAAATATATTCCATTGTCTTCAAAAACTACTTATAAACAACTAAATACTGACCCCGATCCTAAACTATGGGTGGGCAATAATTCTATGTTAACAAAATAATAAAACACTTAACCAAAAATGACCGCAAAACAAACGAAGCTCTGGAATCGACAAATAGTCAGGTCGTTTTGGCTATATGTCAGATACCACTTCTCCTGCCACCATAGGATATGTCCCATAAAACTTTATTCAATAATGCGGTGGGGCATCAATAATCTGGATTTATGGATGAAACCTGCTTTGGCCCTTTGTTGGGATGAGAGGATGATGGGTCTTTCATCCTGAGACACTATTTCATGCGTTTCAATTTGTGAAGCAAAAAAATCGGGCTAGTTCATTTTGGTCGCTTTGTCTGCTTCACTCTTTAGAGTCCTTCTCCTGGGTCTCTGATATTGAAGTTACATTTGACAGGGTATTCTTAGAGGCCACTGATTTCTGTGGCACTCTTATTTTGGGTCACCTTCTATTTGTCTGGGCCTTTTTTAGCAATAATTAATTAATTACGAATTAAAATAATACTGACTCGTCCAGTTTATAATGACGTCATCTTTTGTTTACTACTGCCTTTATCACATATGTAATTTATGTATATAATGAAAAACATTCATACAATATAGCAAATTACCTTCCGTTAGGAATTATTTTATTTTTTCGCTGGATTTATGTTATCTAAAGTAAACGGAGAAAAGGTTATTATTTAAAGGCTTTTACGAACTCTGAAACACTATTGTTAAACAGAGGTTTTATTAGAAGAAAACTATTTAAACGAATAAATTTTACTTTTTCAAACATATCTTTGAAGACAGTGAAACGAAGTGGGACCATTGTAATGCTACAATTTATCTGACAGCATTTAATTCACGAGCTGAGTGTGCAATTATTTGCGGTTCTAGAGCTACTTAAGAGATAACAAGGACACTTTCTTAAGCTCTTCTTCCTTCCAAACGTCGCATTTGACCCCTCTCCGTACTAGTAATGTTTTTACTTAGCTCCACTCCAGCTATCACCGTCTGAAAGATTACCCTCTCTTTCTCAGAGACATGTATGTGTAAAAAAAATATGTGAAACGTAACTAAATGTAACAAATGTTAAAAAATTCAAAATTTTCAAACTAGGAAAAGAATTATAATTGGTATACCCTAGATACCTTGTATGCAAGTTAGATCGTTACCCCAGTTTTCTCGGATTTTCATCAAGAACAGTCTGACAGTAATAAATATTCTAAACAGTTTCATATCTTTCTAGTTCCAAAGAATCATTCAATATATTAAAACCTAACAGTTTTTTTACCATTTGTGTACGTGAAAAATATGCAAATCTGGAAGTTTCTTAATAGCAACTCTAAGTAAATGCATGGATAAACAAGTGGATTTCATCATGCATTTAGATATACAAAATTTTAAAAATATTTTGTGGCAAATCCTTTGATATTTCTAACCCTCCGGACTTATAGGCCATGTATTTATTTATACCATCAAATGAAGTTACTTGATCAAAATAGAAAGATCATAGTTGAAGCTTTGCATTCTTAATCGTAATTTAAATTTTATATCGATAAACATACACATATACATTACACGTCACGTGTGGATACCTCCAATGAAACAATAAGCGGCAAAGGTCCTGCGCATACGACTTTTACCAAACATACTATCCCCCTTCTAATGAAATCAACACACAGCAATATATAGTGCTATCCACCGAGAATGCACACAGATCCATGGACACCATTCCGATCCGGCTCAAAGGTTTAATGTTATTTCGTGATAATCCCTTTTGGTAATAATGCTTTTCCGCGTGAAGTATTTTACTTTATTTTATTCTAATACAACCCCTACAGACTTACTTTATAAATCTGTCCACATAAATTTAAACTCAAAAAGTACATGTTTAGCAAGAAAACAAATGATATATCTACCTAAAAGGTTTGGTTACAAAAAGAAAAAATTGCATAGACTAACTAGCTCATGGTTTGGTAGTTAATTACCTTAACCATATTTTTACTCTTTATAAGGCATTCATTTAACATATGAAGATAGTGCAAATAGGTGCACTTCGGTGTCTTGCAGCTCATCGTGCTATCAAAGTTAAGACCCTAGGGTTTTATTATGCTAAATACAGTGATCGTGAATTTCAATACATGAGTAGTGAGTGACAGTCATATATAAAATCTAGTGGTAGTATATAGCTAAGATTCTTCGATAATTCTTGAGAGCCACAAATAATATATCCACCTTAACGCCTTGTAGTGTCTGTCGGTAAATTCTAGTGTGTAATTCATGGCCATTCTATTCCGTTTTGTGTTTTAACTAAATCTTTATTCTAGTACTTCAATGCTTGTTGTTAGTCCCGACAAGCTTAATGGAGACCATGTGGGGATTACAGACGCTTGAAAGCATGCACCATTTCAGACCACTTCCCTTACTTTCTTATACTTCTTATATTCAAGATTAGGCACATCAGCTGGAGGGACATGAAGTGTTTTCTGCATTGTATTTGACAACAGCTCGCCACCAAATGCCAGTGGAACCATAGCATATTTTGAAGATTGCCATTTGCAATTGATCTTTTCGAGTTTGTTCGAATGACTTTCGGCCTTTGTAATGCAACACAAACCTTCCATAGATTTATTGATTCGGTACTTGGCAATGTACTGTTCTGTTTCGTTTATATATATGAGATTTTTATTCCGCTTTTTTGGACACATCATCAATGACTTATGTTTCAGTGCCCCAACAGTTTCGCGGCATTTTCAATTTTTAAAATAATTTTTTCCAAAATTCAGAAATGGCTTCACCATGTCAATTGCGGTATTTATATATGATTATACGACCTTAAAAGTAAATATTACAAAAAGAACTAAATGAAGTGTCTTTTTTTGTAAAGAACAAAGGTCTTGAGAAAATTTCCAGAGTAGTAGAAGGAATCTTCCGTATTAGTGGAATAAAATGTTTCGCGCAAAAATCACGAAAAAAGAGACTACTCACTCAAAGGAAAGGCAGCTGATAACAAGGCATTATGAATATTTCAAACAAGCACTTTAACCTTTAACTGTAAGTTTAGTAAAGTGTGCGAAATCAACTTTAAGATCTGCTGATCCTGAATATTCGCTTGAACCTGGTTCTATTTTTATCAAACTTCTCATTATATTGTGAAATGGTTTCACAGCTTATTTTGAACAAAATGTGGAGAAACTAAATCAACTATGGCAGCCATCTTAAATCGCAATTTCTAGATACATAGTCCGAGAGGAGACATTTTCCCTTAGCACTTTCAATATGGTCTTGGCTATATATGGGTTGTAGATTCACCCTGTTCAAATTGAAAGTGCTTGTAGTTAGTCTTTCAGTATTTGTTGATCGAACATATTCTAGCGTTCAAAAATTGACAAATGCGTCTTCTGATCAATATTTCTTGTTGTTCCTCGATAGTAGCCGCTATTCGAATTATTATTATTTGATTGACTGACCAGTGATCTACCTGTACGCATTACATTTTGATACAGTTACGGGTCACTTACCAATCTCATCAGCCTTCATTAATGTTAATTTGTGGCAACCAACATTTTATGCATAAGCACGCATAAGTTTTGATTAACTCCCTCCTACTAATCCATATTTTATTTTCCAACTTTATTCTCAAAATTTACGTACATATTCGTATTCTGAATTAGTTATCAAATTACCCGGCAGTAAAAGTCTCATTTCACAAACAATTTTTTCTCTTTCATCCTTTTGAAATCGGTTTAGAAAAGCATATACTGGTCTTAAAATAGGACACAAAATATTAACCGTTAAAGATTTCGACTCGAAAGATCCCAACGATAACAATTTTTGTTTGGTGAGTTTATTTATTAAAAAAGTGTAATATAGAGCTCCTTAGTATTATTGTATTATTTTTAATTAAACCAAATGTTTATTTTCATTTTCAATTCAATGATAAGTATTTTCGCGTTTGATCCCAAATATATTTCGTTTAAGCTTTTATGATCTTCGATATTTCTTAAGATAATGAATAAAAGTTTATTGAGATTAGAGTTTACATAGTCATCGAAAGGAGGAGTAAGACGAGTGTATTTCAAGCCTGTTCCGATTTGATAAAAACGGTCTTTCTGATTTAGGTAGGAAGCACATTAGAATCTACTATTTATATTGGCGATTATTTTGGAATTATCTCCGATCTATGTATGTTAAGTTGAAAAATTAAAAAAAAGAGTAGTTTTTATGACGTTTCGACCCGCGGGATTTACGAGTCCTCTTCTTGGGGCTATAAAAATGTGTAGAATAATTTTGAGACACGTTCTTAAAAAATTACAATAAAATAACCTTACGATTATAATAAATTAAATTTTAAATATAACATATTGTAAATACCAAATGAAATAGAATATTACACTAAAACATTTTTATAAATAAAATTAAAACGACCAAATTACACGGAAAAAACAGACTACTGACAGGACATAATTAAGCTATTGACTAAACGACTATGGGCTGTGGGTGCCTCGATCAGTATCAATATCCTGGTATTCGTGAAAGATGTTAATTTTTGTATGTGTGTATTTTATGATGTGATCGTAGTTGAGTTTGTGTGGTGTTGAACGTGAGAATTTTATGTGTTTATTAGGTATATGGTGATATTCATTATGGATAGCCTCTTTGTCTAACCTAATATTAATTAACTTGTGTTTATTTATATAAATACATCGGCAATGTTCATGGCATCATGAAATTTGAATATATGCCCTGTTTCAAGGGAATGTGATGCCAATGATGGGTGTGGGGTATTTTTTCAATATATTTTGCATGCTGTGATAAGCTGGTTTTTAATTTTTTGGATGTTTGCCCGATGTATGCTGTGGCCAGTTGTCACAATTTACTTTGTACACTACGCTATTTTTGTCAGGAGTTTTTATTTAGTCCTTCGTTTTAGCGTAAATATTGTTGAGCCTATTGACAGGTTTAAAAGTTATATATTTTAAATTAATATTATATATTTATATTAGAAGGTATATATTTTAATAAAACACATCATGAAAACTATTGTTTTATTTTAATTTTTCAACTTAACATAGATCGGAGATAATCCCCAAATAAAAGCCAATATAACTCTTAGACAACTCGATCATAAACACAACACAAGCTAATTATTATTAAAATCTCGAGCTTTTCAAATTATTGGTTACGTTGGAGACGCAAAAACGCAATTGTATTTGAGAGGTTTTATTAGTGCTAGCTAATCCTTAATATGTATACACATATGTATGGTATAGGTATGTATGTATAGGTACTACATTTTTATTCATTCCATTTCCCAGCAAATATTACGGTTAGAGATCGAATCGAAAACGATTCGCTCAGTCGAAGCTTGACTTCGATCTCGAAGTAGCTATCGACTCGATTTCGACCCGAAAGCGAAGGAAAAGGAATGCTAAATCGAATCGAGATTACGACTCGATATCGATTCGTCTTCTCGGGACTTTTTCGGAGAGTTTTCGTGTATTGGTGTTATACAGGGTGTTCCGTAAATGTCTTTAATCCTTTAAGGGGATGAAAGTAGAGGTCATTTGGGTCAAAAAAGTCTAGATACTTTTATATCGAACTCCGCTGGGTTTTCGAGTAAATCGATAATATCGATTTTCGAGATTTTGCATACTTCTTCAGAGTAATTTCGTTATAAGTTCTATTGTAATTAATGGATTGTGACGTTCAAACCTTTATTTAAAAGAACATATATTGGCCTTTCTAAGAATGTCTAATAAGTTATAATTGTGCCTTCAATTATTTAAAAAAAAAAACAGTTTTCTCTAGAATTTTTTATTTCACAAAAATTTTTATCGCGCTTCAGTGTACATTTATTCGAAATATCACCATTGCACGAACTTGGCAAAACTATGTAAAAATTTGCGCATTATGTCCCCTTTCCAAAATGACCTCCCTAAGTGCTATCAACAATAACAATCAAAAGTTATAAGCCAACATTTGGAAGATGTGCCCATCGAGGTAATAATTAGTTTTTTCGTAGGATTCTATCTCCTCCTACACTTTTTAACCTACGACAACCATTTATATGTCACTGCACGGGAATCTTAACTGGCTATTACATAGTGTACTTTCGATTTCGAATTTCGAAAATGGAGGGGGTAATTTCGAAAAAAACACTTTTTTGCCAAACTTGATATTTACGTAGATTTCGTTATTCCGCATCTTCATTTTTGTGGGAGGGGCAAGCTCTGGGAGGGGCGGGGGTTCAAAGTTTCAACTTTAAGCGGCTATATTTCAATAAAAACCACCAAAAATTTCTTTTCCATTTATGAATTTAGGACTTACTTGCTAGAACAATGCTTGGTTGAGAAAATATAGCCGCTTAAAGTTGAAACTTTGAACCCCCGCCCCACCCAGAGCTTGCCCCTCCCGCAAAAATGAAGATGCGGAATAACGAAATCTACGTAAATATCAAGTTTGGTAAAAAAGTGTTTTTTTCGAAATTACCCCCTCCATTTTCGAAATTCGAAATCGAAAGTACACTATGTAATAGCTAGTTAAGATTCCCGTGCAGTGACATATAAATGGTTGTCGTAGGTTAAAAAGTGTAGGAGGAGATAGAATCCTACGAAAAAACTAATTATTACCTCGATGGGCACATCTCCCAAATGTTTGCTTATAACTTTTGATTGTTATTGTTGATAGCACTTATGGAGGTCATTTTGGAAAGGAGACATAATGCGGAAATTTTTACATAGTTTTGCCAAGTTCATGCAATGGTGATATTTCGAATAAATGTACACTGAAGCGCGATAAAAATTTTGGTGAAATAAAAAATTCTAGAGAAAACTGTTTTTTTTAAAATAATTGAAGGCACAATTATAACTTATTAGACATTCTTAGAAAGGCCAATATATGTTCTTTTAAATAAAGGTTTGAACGTCACAATCCATTAATTACAATAGAACTTATAACGAAATTACTCTGAAGAGGTATGCAAAATCTCGAAAATCGATATTATCGATTTACTCGAAAACCCAGCGGATTTCGATATAAAAGTATCTAGACTTTTTTGACCCAAATGACCTCTACTTTCATCCCCTTAAAGCATTAACGACATTTACGGAACACCCTGTATATAAGGGTTATATGTACTTGAGATTTCACCGTAAAAGCAACTCGATCTCGAATTGGATAAATGCCTAAACTACACTTCGGAAAAACTACTCGATATCGAATTGAATAAATGAGTAAACTAGGTACCAGAAACATTGAAAATTAAATAATATACTAATTCACTTTTTTTATTTTTTTAACGAATAAAGGAATAAACTTCAGTACAAATAAAAACAACACAATAAACATAATAAGTCAACCTTATAATTAATTAGAATTACAAAACGAAGTCGTCTTTGCCTGATATTTTGCTTTATTCGTTATGCGATCGCTTGCGTATTGGGAGTGACGCAATGCGAATTTATCAAAAACTTCTTCTGGAGTCTGTGGGAAATTATTGTGAAATGCATCTAAAAATATTTCGTTAGAATTAAAGTGATCAAAATAATATTCAAGTATACATACTTTTAATAGCAGTAACTACTCGTAGAGTTCGAGCAGATCTTTTCGTTTTTTTTTCCAATCCAGCAGAACTCTTTAGCCACTTCATCGCTAAATACAAATTTTAATGAGCTCTATATAAATGTGACAGTGTCCCAATATCATTTTTTCTTAAAAGTTTGTTGCTGCAAATATAATTACTCCTTATATAACGCGGCTAACGATCACGGGTAGATATACCTACCAAGTCATCGAACTTTTTAGGATCTTTTGCAATCTTCTCCTCAAAATCCAAAAATTCTTTCAATGTTACAAAAGGCAAAAGGTAATTTTCGAAAGGATCATTTTGTTCACTTTGTATGTTACTTTTCATAGATCTAACCTCTTTCCTCAGTTGAATTATAGTGCTGGTCAGTTCTGTAAACATTAGGGTCATTTCAAACTTTAGATGTTTGATCTCTCCTAATACATGCTCATGGTATTTGCATACTTTCGGTGAGCTCGTATTTATCGTTTCTGTTGCCTCTGTTAGAAAAAAGACATAATGTATATCAAACATTTTTGTAATATATGTGGGCTCCTTAAAGCTTATAATGTTAGAGTAGTAATGCATTCCATATGCTTGAGCATTTTGTAGACGAAAATAAATCTTTCCAGTATTATAATATTTCTCGAAGGTCCTTGTTTCATTAGTGAAGAAGAATGTTCAAAATTATGAGATGTGGAAGGTTCTGAAACTATGGAGGGTTAAAAATACTGAAACTTAATAATTATATATCATAACCTGTTGTATGTATAAGGGAAATTATCTTCATTTCCTTCTAAATCGTGAAACATGTTGAATAAATCTGTAGGAGTATTTATGGAGATTATGAAAATAGGAAAGAAAGACCTGATAATAAAGGTAAAATTTAAAAATGAATGAGAGGTATGAAACATGTGTAGGGATTATTGCCGTCGTCTCCACGAAAAGCCACAATTTTTCTTTCAATATCACTTAAGCTATGCGTCTTTTTATTTGCACAAATTTTGAAGTCATTTGTTCGTAAAGAAAATATATTTAAAGGGATTGAGTTTAGAGGATGTTCGAAGAATGGACACAAGTTTTCTTTGACAAGAGAGCTTTCAATGAGGGGTTTATTGTTTTTTTCTTTTATTTGTTGTATTTTATATACTTTCTTGTCTTGTGTAAGATACAAATTATTAGGAGCATTTACAGATAGTTTAAATTCTGCTGTTGAAACGTATGTTTTGGTTTGGAGCAAGAACAATGTACGCTTCGTTCAACCAAGCGATTATATATTTGACTACATATATCATTTCCTTTTTTCACATCTTTTTTTAGGTGGTGTAAAAAAAAAATGTTCGTATTTAAAAGCACTGAGTGTCTCTAGAGATCGCAGGTTCGCAGAAATTGATCTGAGTTCAATGGCTTGCTAATACCCGTATAGGCGCCAACTACAAAAACATGTGCGTTCCAGCGACATTGCAAAGGATAGGCCACACTTGTTTCTGGGAGCTTTTCGCTATAGGAAGACCATCTACATTGAAATCGAGTGATAAGTTATTACCGTCATAGACGTTCGCAATTAAGAAATCTGTTAATCCATAGTGAATATATTCACCGCTATCCAGAGATATGACTACAGATTCTTTTGGAGTTCTTTTCAAACTCCTTGGATCCTTTGGTATATCAGGAATTTTCGTCGACAGAACATTTAACAAATCCTTCAAGGCATTATATCCTATTCGATGCTTAACAGACTAATGACCTAATGCTAAAGATAAATTGGAATTCAAGGTTTGCCCAATATCATCAGCAGAAATTTCAAAGTAAGGATTATCCCTGCAGGTACCAGAAGATTCAATGTCGTCAGGAGAAAGTGTGTGGTACAATTTTTCGGAAGGAGAATAATGTGGAAATGAGTGTTGAGGAGGTATTTCAGGACATTCACTCGTTGTATTCATTATCGAATTAACAATATCGTCAGCTTTCTTTCGAATCCTTTTACTTTTATTCATTGTTGCACGTCATGTAGCTTTCCAAAACGATCTTCTTTATAATTTGAAATTTTAATATGTAATACATATAGTTCTGAAATAAATCGAAATGCTTTTTAATTTCATAAATTTTATTTTCTCCGTACAATTAAAGGGCAATCAAAGGCAAAGAGGTACAAGTAACATTCGGTGGAAAATTGAGATTAGTACATAAATGCAAGCTAGATATACTCAAAATATTATTGGCAAAGAGATATAATTAAATTCCTATCCTGTGTTGTTTTATAGCAGCCGTTATTTTAACGACTTACAAGTACATAGGTGTTTTTGCTCATAGGCACTTCTTACAGGGAAGGGGTTATAATTATAAGTGATTGCAAGGGATTCAATGATTGTCTTTTACTAAACCAAAAATCAACGAACATTATTTTAACCACAGCAAAGCAGAAATTAGGATATCTAATACTTTAAAGTGTTATATCCCAAAAGTGTGAAAAGTCTACTTGTAGCCCTTTGCTTTTGCGCCCCTGAATTATTATATTTATGTGTTTCATACTTTATGACCAAAAACGAACTTAGTAAACCCTTATACATTCTATTTAGGATTTGAAAATTGCGTTACGCATGCTAGAATAATACTGTTACAAACTTGCAATCAACAATAGTTCTGAATTGCTAAACCATAACTATAGCACTAGCAGCAGAAACGATATAAAACCTCTGGTGTATAAAACTCCAAAGAATAAAACAACAGCACGGAATTTCTAAACGACATAAGATACATCGATAGTGATGATTCGGAACGACAACACAATAATCAAAATAAATCGTCGTTATCCAATAATTCTTCATCATCAGTGCCGAATTATGACAAAAAGAAATTCCACCATACAAAGCTTGTCACTTCATCAACTTCAACTCTACCACTAACATCAAAGCAACGTGATCTGATAAACAGTGATAGTAGTTCTAAGACATCAGCTTATAATAAATTTAATACACTTAACGATTTTAAGAGAATACCAACTAGTGTTAGAAGTACAAGTAATTATCGTACTAACAATAAGTTAAAGATCCAAGAAACACAAACAACAACTGCAGAAAAATAAATCGTTCAAGATGAATGTAAAACAGTCAAACCGAAAGGAAAACGTCGGCTTTTTAAAGAAATTCCACCGCACGATGAATTAGAACCTGAAAAAGAGCAAGCTTATAATAATAGTACTACCAGTAGTAATAGTAGTATAGAGCTAAACGAAACTGCTTCTAATGCATCAAACATTCTGAATCCGTGCCTGTACCACTAATTTGTCTTAATGAGTCTGAAAGTACATCAGAAAAAGATCAGATTACAGAAGATGATGGTACGCCAAATTTAATGAGTCTACAAAACTCACAAAAACAAAAAAACTAAAACTCGAAATAAGAAACAGAAACGAAGTCCGAATGTATTGAAAAAGGCAAAAGGAAGAAATATCATGAAGCAATCAAAATCTAATCAAAAGATTGACTCAAAATAGATGCAGAAAACTAATTCAAAAGTCATTGAAGTCAAGGATTCGCCAATAGCAAAAACATCATATTTCACTACACCAACTACTAGCTCAGATGAAGATCTTACAATCGACAGTTTATATCTTCGCGACAGAAAAACTGTATTTTAGCCAAAAATTTCTGCAAATATCCATTAGAAATTTGCAATGGTTTTGATTGTAAATTTAATAAAGGTAACAGCAGTATCCGGAAAGAAGAGGAGCAAATGGTACTGAGTGCTATCGAAGCATTATCAACTAATCAACAATCAAGGCAGCATGGAGAGAAGAAAAGTTCTCCTTACTCAGCAAAGTGAAACTCTTGTAAATTTTGTGAACCCTGAAAAATCTAATCGATTAGGGAATGGTATAAAACGGGATGAAGATGATTGCAGGTTGAATGGCATTCATGTCATACAGTAGAGAATGAATCTTCAAGCCAATTGTCGAGCAAGGAAAATGAGTATCCTGTTTTGAATGGAAATGAAATTGATTGTGATTGTATCAACAATTTTCCGGATCAACAACAACAGGTGCATCAGCAGCTGCAGCGGCAGAAAGAAGATATTAATGAAGATACGATTGTTCAAACACAATTATCTATTGATAGTCCGGTAAATGAAAAGATTTAAGATACAGAGAGTATATCAGACTTATCCTCAGATGACTGTGGAAGAAAGATTGGATCAGAGAAAAGTGTAGTTATGATATATGATAATAGTGATGATACAACAGATTTCGATAAAAACAATTCATTTGAACCATCTAAAAAATGTTGCGAGGGAATTAGTTGCTCAGATTATTTTCATTTCTTCAAGTTTTATAAAATTTTACTTAAATTCATATACACCGACCGAGCTTTGATTTTTTGTTGATCATATTCAACCCAATCATCTTCGGATAAATCATTATTTTCAAAGGTTGGACCATTATTCGATGCTTTTGCAATCCATCCAGTTCGTGGAGAGAAATCAATTGGTTCTGCTCCTCTATAATCAAATCCTCCTCCAGATAAAAAGCATTGATATTCTCTAAGATGCCTATGGTAGTTCTCGGCATTTCGCATTTTATATAGAAATTGAAACCATCCGAAGTCCTAGAGTTTCGCTGAATTTTTTTGATTCCATGATATCGTGCCATTTATCAGTTGATTCTCCCACAGTCTGTGCACTTTATTTTCACAAAGAACGAGTAATTCGGATAATAGGTTTTTAATTCCTCGATACTCTGAAAGGTAGAACTTATTTGCTATTTGCAACCCAACTGTAACCATTTTAACTTGTTGTTTTGAGGAATGTCATAATAACAATTGAACAACATTCCGATCTTAGAATATAGAGACAACAGGAAGTGTTGATACGTGTAAAATTCGTGTGCATGAGCGTGGAAAGAACATTTTCCCTGGGAGCAAACGTAATATTTTCAATCATATATCTTGTTGCCCCGCTCTCTATATTGATTCTACTACACGGCTGTACTGAGCGTTCACTACAGGGCTACAGGGGCAACAGATACTAACACAACCAGAATTTGACTACACAAAATTTGACTTAAAACACTTCCTGTACTCTCTATATTCTAAGATTCCGATAAAGAGAATTGTCAGATGTCAATTAGTTGTTGATCCCTTGAAATCAAATATGTAAAAAAGCTAAATCAAACAAGTAGTAAACTTAAACGAAAGGGGTAACAAACTAGGGGTGTATGTAGCAAGCTGAAGCCCCCCAATTAAACTAAAAGCAGCTTCGTCCCATAAGAGAATCAATTGTGTAAGCTTAGTATTGAGTTCCAGTAAAATGTAACATTTCGATATAAAGTTTAGCGCTGATAAAATCACAAGCAAAGAACGTTACTGATAATTTGACTAAGGCAGTACGGAGTTCGCCAGTAAAATCAAAGGTTCCGTCTCCACACATTTCACTAGGCATTTGAATGAACGAAGCGTTAAATGACCGATAAAAGTTTAACATCCCTATTTCTTTGGAAAAGTTGCAGATTGGGTTCGATTAATTGAGGGCTTTCATTTGGAGTTGGGATGTTCTCATTTTAACCTGCAGCTGTACGAGTAAAAACTATAGCTAACATGTCATTAAATAAGTAAAAACTATAGCTAACTTGTCCTTAAATAAGTAAAAACTATAGCTAACATGTCATTAAATAAGTAAAAGAAGCCTAACTTGTATTCTAATAAGAAACTGAAGTAGGTTTGCGACACATTTAAGTAAAAAAATGTAATTAACTCAGCCAAGTATGGCATCACTTTGAGCAGCTAGCTGACAATAGAGCTCACTAGGTTAAGCTAGGTCGGTAATATATTTGTACAAAATGGATAGCAGGGTAGGAAATAGAGAGTAATTAAAAAAAAAGATGATTGTAAAAGCGCCAAAACGAAGAAGAAAGATAGAATTTTTTGAAGTGGTTAAAAAAGAGGCTAGGCAAAAAAAATTTATAAGTTTGTAAAACAAGTCAAAGAGATTAATTAAGAACGAGGATTAAAAAGGAATTTATTAAAGAGAAAATAAAGGAAAAGATAAAAATAATTGGCAACCAAAAGTCAGCAGTTTTTATTTCGAATATTATTTGCGATCCAGCACCAAATCCTATTAGACAGGACACAGCGTTTTGAGTAGGGCTGCCCAGGGGGACCCGAGCTCCACTCCACCAGGCTCCATCTACCTCAGAAACCCCAGTTGGCGACGTGAAGGAGAGACTCAAGGTAACCTTTATTTTTGTGTGCATGTGAACATTTGTTTCGCTGGTCCACCCATGTGAGTGCTGGCACTTGATCCTACCGCCGTGATACCCGCTCGGCCAGGCGGACGAACCTCAACCGGCGACGTAGAGCTTCCTAGCAATAACAGAGCTACCTTGGAAGGTGTATTCAGACCGAATATCAAAATCAAATCCTGTAACAATTTTGAAAGGTTTATTCAGACCGAATATCAAATCAATCTTGTAACAATACTTTTAATAGAATTACATAATATAAAATAATATAATTTTTTTGCATTTTGTAATCCTGTATCCGTAGAATTATTAATATGATATTTTACCAGTGTTTTAATAATTTGTTAGTACAAATTAATATTCAAAAGCATTATATAATATGTACTTAAATACTTAAATAAATTAAAATATATTAAGTCACTTACCAAATCCTAATTTTATTTTCTGAGCACTCAATTCACTCTATACCGTCCTTTTCGGTCGAACACTTGAAAAACAATGCTGCTGACACGCTTTCCTTTGTCATTATGCACCGGTAATTTGATCTTGAAACAATTCGCAATTCCGAGGTATTCGTAAAAACAAAATATTCTCGAATTACTGCAAATTCATTGCACCTGGAGGTCATAAGTCGAGAGTAATTCGGAAAACAGAAAAATTCTCGGATTGTTGTTCTTCGAGAATTTCTCGTAAATGTAAAAATACGTGAAAATATTTTCTAGGTTGTAACGCGTAGAAATAATGCTAGTGAAGCAAAATTTATTGAATGCATAATAAAAGTTGCTGTCATAAAATATGTATTTGCAGATAAGATATCCCAAGCAATAAGTTTTAAAAACTTCAATACAGGGGGTGAACCATGACGAGTTGGTGTTGGCTCATTATCTTTTAGGGCGAGAACGGAACATTTTTCGTTGATTTTGACATATGTAAATCTGAAATTGGCAAAGCCGGAATTCCCGGTCTTGTATTTGTAATATAGCATACACAACTACTTGCACTAGGAGTAGCCTGCTGATGCGGCTGAATACTATTCGAAAAGGATATAAAATCCGTGAGGCAATGGTAGCATCAAAGCCGAAATACAATTATGCCCACACAACAATTACCACGCCACTGTCGACATTAATGTCGCCGAATTAACCAAATAACAGCGACATTGTTATGTTAATTGAAAATATTTGTCGTAGTTTATTAAAAAAATGGAGAAGATATTAAAAGAGTAGTAGTGTTGTATTAAACAATGAGTTACGCTGAGTTTATGTGGATTACAAAATATCACCTCTTACTTTCAACTTCTCTCCAATTTCTTTCCATGTTTTGTTCAACCTTTAATTGGTGATAAGATAAAGATAAAGTATCTTAATTAAAACTATATACAGAGTGTTTCACACTAAGAGGTCAATAGAGCGGTAGTTGATAGTAGTCACCTAGACGAACCAAAAATTGTATGGCAGGGGAGGGGTGGCGCATATCAACCGTTTAGGAGTTACAGGGTGGTTAAGAAAAAAAGCTGGTTTTTCACAAAAACACCCTGTATCTTTAAAACTACAGGGCGTACGGTCACAGTTAGCAGCTCATTGTATGCAGAACTTCAAGACCATTCCAACGATAGCTCAATCAGCCCCATACCCCTCTCCCATAAAGAATTAACGACCACAGTTATTCCGTAGGTTGTAATAGGTCAACTTCAACTTCACAGTTTACAGTTTTTATAAAAAAAGGTATGTTAATGACCTTTTTGCAAAAATAGTAGAGGTTAAATAAAAAAAAGGTAAGAAAATCCGAAGTTTTTAGTTTAGACAACCTTAATTCTTGATGTGAGAGGGGTATGGGACTGATTGAGGAGTCGGTGGAAAGGCCATGAAGTTGTACATACAATGAGCTCATAACTGCGACCGTACGCCCTGTAGTTTTTAAGATACAGGGTGTTTTGTGAAAAACTCGGTTTTTTCTTAATCACCCAATAACTCCTAAATGGTTGATATACCCCACCCCCTGCCATACAATTTTTTGGTTCGTCTGGGTGAGTACTATCACCTCCCGCTCTATTGATTTCCTAGTGGGAAACACCCTGTATACATGAACGTAACATGAGTCTTCGCGACTTCTTATGATTATATATTGCCGACTTATAAGTAGGTATGTCTCGCCGTGGTGAGGGCACGTTAACTCTTACAAATGGTTAGTTATTTTGACAACAGGCCTGAACACTGTTCGAAAATACTGCGTGTGGTTGCTCCCGGCAAACCTTCTCATAATTGCCTCTCACGGGCCTCTAACAACAACCAACTTATAAACTATAAGCTTATAAACTATATAACTAATTCCCCCGAGGGGAGGAGCTGCGGCTTTGCTTCAGTCTAACTGCTTAGGAGCTATTTATATCTAACATATTTGATTTAAGCAGGTTTACAGTTTTTCTGCCTGACGTTTCGCTTCGTCTTATTCTAGTTCAAGTCTTTGTTGGTGAAGCTCAGTGGAGTTATATCCATTAGTGTACACTTTGTATGATACGAGGATAATTATTCTAAACATCTTAGAGATAGGTGTAAGATCTTCGTATTTTCTAATGAAGAACTATTTATATATATTTATCTATTACGATTTGTTATATTCAAACAGTAACTGAAATGCGTATATAGTACATAGTTTATCCTATCATCCATGTATTTGCCTAGTCCGGTAAGGATAACTAGAATTCCACTCTAGGTTCTTAAGTTTATACTTAAGAAGAGTTAAGCAATAAGAAATTGGGAATAATATTTCTTGTGAGGCATGGTTGCTGAGACAATATTTACATGACTTTACAGATGATGGCACATTTTGGGTTGCCTTATTTTATTGAGGTATAATATTGTTACCACCACAAAGTGATACAAGCGGCATCTATTGGAAATGGAAACAAGTTTAGGCTAGTGAGATCCTAGTAAACTATTGGTTCGGAGAACGGAATATTCAGGAAAGTTCTAGGATAATTCGTAAAGTATAAATACGGCGCTTCTCACATCCAGGAGGCGAGTATTATTTCAGACAGTGAAGTGAACGAAGTCAACTATTAGGATTGTGATAACTAGAAGTACTAGCGATAATTATAAAGATTTGGTTTGATAATTATTTGTGAATTTGTGAGAGTAAACGGTAAAGTTAAATAAAGAGAGAACTTTTGAATTATATCTTAAATATTGTGTTTTAAATAACGAACTAAGGCCACGCTCGTAGCAATATATTAATTATTGATGTATTGACATTCTATTCAAGTGGTTCAGTTTTAAGGATGATGAGAACAAGATTTTTGCATTGTCAATACATCAAGGGCGTGAAGGGCAGTGTTTTAACCTCTGTAGTTGTAGGTGGAAGGCTTCTGGTAGAACGGGACTGAGAATTGATTTTCCTGATTAACCTGTAAAAGCGGTCGAGATCCATCGTATAGTATATCTATTGGGGATAGGTAATAGTTATCAGCTAGGGAGTCGGTACGATTAAGGTTATATATTGTTGTCATTATTGGGTTTTGATGATTTGCAAGGCACTCTAACGCTCTAACTAGGTAATTTTATTAAATATTGGGTGAGAGGAATGATACCTGACTCCTTATAAAGGACTGAGTTGGGGAACCAGTTTTTATTGGGTCCTCTATATTTACCTGTGAAGACTCATAGAAATCTTTCTTCGAAAAGACTAAACTGTTTTACAACAAGAGGGGAGATGGTAAACCATGAGATGAAACCGTACGTGAGGACGGGTCTGACGATAAATCTTTTGGTTAGGCTATGAGAGCTGAGTAGTCGTTGTTCAGTGGCTTTCTTTTGTACATTTCGGCGGTAGAAATTTGAATTCAAAAATTGAATTTAGGTTTCTTTACAATTCGAAAGAGAAGTGATATTTAAGATCACTACATGGTTTAAGTATTGCTGAGGCTGCGCTGACTTTATTTAGAGCTTTTCTATCATATGCTTTGAATCGGAGCTTGTTATTAAGGTTAATACCGAGGTAGTCTATTTCAGTTTTGAGAGGTATTTTATTATTATTCATACCAAGTTTGAGAGTTTTACTTTCACGTACAGCTAAGCGGTACCCCTACTCACTACTGTTTCTGAAGCAAATCAAGCCACACTTGCCACTTTTTAGCTTAAGGCCCCATTTATTATAATAATTGAGGAGCGATGGTATGTTGCTTTTCACGTTGTCAAGGGCATCATGTGGTCGTTCATCACTAGCTATAACGAATGTGTCGTCAGCGTAGAGGACTTCCCCGGATCCTCACCCAAGAGGTCTTTAATAGAGAAGCCATGTAAAATGGGATTGAATAATTGAGGACCAAGTATAGAAGCCTGCGGGACTCCCGAGTGCACTGAGATGGATCCAGTGGATTCATCGCATTTCGTTGTAGTAGTTTTCCTCTCCGCGAGACAACTATTAATTGTTTTTTCCAGCCAAACGGGAAGGTTCAGTTGTAGCATTTTGTAGGTGAGACCTTTGTGCCATACAGAGGCAAAGGCTTTTTTCTAAGCCTATGTCTATGCAAACTGTGCATTTCTTATTCCTTAGATTGTGGATAATGTGGTTAGACAAAATTATGATAGCCTTTTCCGTGGATTGTCCCCTTTTGAAGCCAAATTGGTTCGCCTTCTCCGTGGATTGTCTCCTTTTGAAGCCGAATTGGTTCTCCGGAATGATATTCATATCTTTACATGCACTTTTCAACTTTTCTGCCAAAACCCTTTCAAATAATGTACCAACATTCTCAGTTCACTAATTTCCTTAGAGTTCCCTGTCTGGGCTATTGGGATGAGTTTTGATTCCATCCAGACTGCGGGAAAATGTCCGCTGTTAATGCAGTGGTTGAATAGCGACGACAGGATTAAGTCGAGTAAAGATGGGCTTTTGCGAATGATGAAATTGGTAATTAGGTCCAGCCCGGACGATTTGGTGGTATTAAGGTTAATTTTTAAAAGTTGGATTTCACTAGCGGAGGTGAATCTTAATTGGTTATTTGGGTTGGAGACTTTGTTGGCTGAAGAGAAAGTTGTCAGCTGAGACCCTAGGTCTGTGGTGTTGAAAGCCTGCACATCCTCATGCACTAGCCTGTTCAAGGATATGTAATGTTTTGGGTGATTTTCGGCATAAATGTGAGAGAAGTAATCTTTAAAAGCTTCTAACTTATCCTCAGTGTTGAAAATAGCTTGACTATAGTAAGTGATGGAGTCCCTGTTTATGTCAGTACCCAATTATTTTCTATCAGTGATTCTATCTATTTCTTTAAAATCTTGAGGAGAGGGAACAATTCTGCTAGGTCTTTGCCTGAAGACCAGATTAAGGTGGATCCTTACCCTATCCTTAATGTTCTTGATGAGGCACTGAGCTCTGGAATGCATTTCCTGGTATTCGCTGTTCTTTCCATTATTCTGAGTCAGGGGTTTCTAAGTTTTAATAGTTTTTTGGTCGTAGCAGAGGTGTTATGGTACTTATGGGAATGACAAATAATTTTTGGGATTCAGTCATGAAATTGTTGAACGCTCCATTAGCATGCTTCTGCTCGTCTGAGCCAACTCCAAAAGTGCCTGCGAACAACATTGAAGGATTGATGAAATTGGTTATCGCGCGGTTTGCTACAACTCTTCTGTTGTTTCCCAACTGTTTGGCGTTCTATTTTGGCATATCTCTTTCTTCTTTATATTTTTTGAACTGCGGAGAGCCCCCAAAGCTGGCCGGGTGACCTGAACTTCCACAAATTTTCGTTCGCTTTAATGCAAACTTCAGAGTAATGGCCCTCCCCGCATACCACGCACCTACTAGCATAGACACGGAACGCACACGTTTGACCGAACCTTTGGCACCTGAAATATCTGACAATATTTCTTTGAATCTTTCTCTTCTAGGTAATGGCTTAATATGGAATGTATCTGATAGAGATTAGTTCAGAAGTGTTTTCTCTTGCTTCAAGCTGGATAGCAAACAGTCTGGTACTTATACCTAATTCCCTTGTTCGAGCCGTGCTGAAGGCCGAGACCTTGGCAATTTTAGCATTATGTGCTTTTCTTTAAGAGCCGCGGCGATGTTCTCAACAGGCGTATTGCTCTCTAAGCTTGTGAATAGTATGGAGATTTTCTTGGCTTCCTTAGGAGCAAAGAGGAAGGCTTTAACCGGTGTGCTTCGTCATCTCACTATTAACAACTGGTGAGCCCTTGCGTCATTGACAAACACTTTGGATCTCCTAAAACCTACATTCATGAATTTATACTTAATGTTATTAACTTTGCAATATAAAACTGTCGCCTCGATAAATTCTATCAAAATTTTAATATTAATACCGAAAACAAAAATTGAGGACGAAAAGTTTCGGCCCTACTACAAAGATTCGAGTTAGCTACATTCTTAGGTGCTGTTGCCTTTGAGCCTAACTTCTTATTAACTCAGTCTGGTCCGATGATACCGTCGAGATTACTTCTGTGTGATATGTCATAGATGGCGACTGTGTCCATTGTAGTCATCATCATTGGACAACAGTGCAAATTTATTCTAAATTGGAATGAGCATGAATATCCTTACCTTTTTCTTCCTTCTCCGTATTTTTGTTCTTTCTTGTTTTGGCCTTAATAGTCGTAAACTCTTGAGTGGCTACTTTCTGTGTATTGCTGCTGTTGGCTTCCTTACATGAGACTTGCCTTTTAACCTCAAATTTTCTGAGATTTTCCAAATCCTCTTCTGTGAGAACACCTCTGACGCTTTTCCTATTACGATTGTTTTAATCTGCTTTCCTGCTGCTTTTCTGTTACTCACCTCATCAAAGAGAAATCGATTATTATTATTGCCGCCACTTAAAGGTCAGTTACGTTAGAGCACGGCTGCTTGTACATCACCACCTTAGTGTTTTTTTGTGCACTTTTCGTGAATACGACCAATACACAATCTAGAACAAATATAAGTTCACTTCTTAAACTTTACACAATTCTTTATAATTTTTTAACCTTTCACTTTAATATATACTTCATAAAACTTCCCTTCAATTGGTGAGGTGTCGTCAATTTGACACAAAATTCCTCTGTGTATTCGCATTGAGTGTGACTTTTCTCTTCAGTAGCTGCTCGAATAGCAGTATTTAGGGACATAGTGTGTGGGTTTTACATTGTACGGTGTCAAATTGACATCACGTCAACAATATTTTCTCTTTTTCATACGAATGTTATTTGTATGCCATCATGTAAAATGAACGTTAACGAGGAAGATTTCACGTACCTAAAATAGGATTTTTAAAAGTACGTCAAGTTGACGTCACCACAACAGTAGTGGAACCGAAATTCACCTCACCAGTTGAAGGTTAAATATGAGTCTCGATATTGAGGACTTCTTTTGTCGTAAAAATACTTTATTTCCGCACTAAATTAATTAATTGCTCCTCGAAAAACATTTTTTGCTCATTACTCTGAACTGTCAAAATCAAATTATGACAACGACGACGACAAAAAATTCTATTATGTCACAAATTCGGCCGTCGCTATTGGGTAGGTACAGCAGCATGATATTTCAGTAAGGTCAAAATTTAATTTTTTGTCGTAAATGTAGTGTCGGCAAGCAGTCGCCAGGTACCATTGGAGTAAGGCTGATCGATCAAAATAAAAGAGTGAAATATGTGAGTTTGAAGTTCAGCACGGGGCGCGCCAGATGTTGATTCTGTCGATCGACCAAGATAACTATTTTAAAGGGCTGAAATTAATTTATTTATATTAAAATTATCATGAATTTAAATTAAATTCATTTTTGAGTTTTCATGTTACACTGATGTAATTGTACTTCCGTAATTTAATTTATTTTAGTCCTTAATTTTATTCTTATTATTATTATTAAGATTCTCGAAGTTTAGAATTTTGTACATTTTTTACTTTCCCGTTTTTTCTGTATTATTAGTGCAAGTAATTTGTATAAGACTTGGCAGATTGGGTGAGTTAAGTCCCATTAATCAAACCTATAGGTTAATGTAACCACTCGCTGATTAATTAGATTGAACTTTTCTAAAAATTGTTCAAAAACTCCAATTAAAATAAAACGCAAATCCAATTTTAACGGTTAACTTTCATCTAAGCATTATCTAAAGAAAAAGCTCTCATTGAAAATCAAAGCTCTTATATGCTGGATTATGCTAAAGAGCGGTGAAGACTGTACAATGAATAAATTGGAAATGTGCATACATTCGTACACACTTGTATATGAATGAATATAGCCGTAGGAACCACTCCATGACAAAGTTCTAGTTTGAGATTCTATTTATCTCCTCCCGCTTGACTAGAATAAAATGTGATATTCCAAGCAGAATTTTCCAGTTCTTGATTCAATTTAAAAGTTTCTGTTGTATTTTATTTCCATACTTATTGACAGACAAAAAATTAACAAGTTTTACTGAACTATTTATATTTAGCAGAGTTTGCATCTACATGTATGTATTTTGTAATGAAAGGGGCACGTTAAATGTGAAATTCTGTACTAGTTACATGCAACATTTTTTTTTTAAATTATGAAGTATTAATTATGTAGTATTAATCCGTACATGAGGATAATCGATCACATTGTTTATGTGCATTTCATATTGCCTTCAATTTTAAGAGGAAAGGAAAGCAAAAAATTAGAAATTGGATATTTATGTGTAGGCATATAAAACAATTTATAATCAATATAATGCATGTTAAATCCATAGAAAAAAAATTAAGGAGATATAGGATTTTATGAATAATAACAAGTGAAACTTTCATTAGAAAAATTTATTTTTCTTCTTCCCTTTTTTTTCAAAAAACTAATTAGCCATTTTTTTTAACTAAGAGATGTATTACGAGAAACTACAACTATATTTAAATTTATGCCTAGCCTAATATGAAAGAAAATTCACGTTTTATTTTACAATTTAAGTCCTTAATCTAACCTATAACAAACCATGTTCACACAACGTACAATTCATTTAGTGTTTTCGCCCTTTTACTTTCAATAATAAAAATGAAATGATAAGAAAAATAGTATGAAATTCAATAGTGTCATCCAAAATAATTTTCCGTTTGTCACCGAACTTGGTATTTGTCACCGAACTTGGTATTTGTCACCAAACTTGCTATATCACCAAAACTTGAAAAAAAGGGCTCTACTGCATCTTGCGTCGGTCTTTTATAGAGAGATTATCGCTGATTTTTTAGTACTATCAATTGACTTGTCGCCTATTTAAGGGAAAGAAAGAAGGCGATTAACAAATGTTTAAAATGAGAATAGTAGCGCCTTGATTTATTATAAGTCTTGCTGAACGAGAAATTGCGTTTTTGATTGAAATTAACATTAAATTGATTAAAAAGTGAATATTTTAATACCGTGGTTAATATAAAATTAACATAGAAACATCGAATACGCTTGCGACAATACACATGAGATAACTTTCGTGAATTTTCGAAGTATTTTTATAATTTGTTTCGATTTATTCTGTTTTCGTCTGTTTTTCACTCATTATAGAAATAGAGTATCAAATTTTATTAAATATTTCTATTTCGCTAATATTTATCGTAAATAAAGTTCGATTTTCGAATTCCGCGACCACATTTTCGATAATGAGTGTACATTCACATTAGAGAAATTTCGTGACGCGTGATTTTATTCTACTTTTGCAAACTCGGTAGTGTTTATGGATATTTTCGGTGAGTAATTTGCATAATTTATTATTTTTAGGCGAAATACTTATACCAATTGAGATTTTAAAGTAATTTTCCATGTATAACTTTAGTGAGGTTAGTGTTTATGTTTTGTGCCCGGTGGAAGACTTCTAGTTTCCACAAAACAAAGCGTCGCTATATTCAAATATTTTAGCTTAAATCAGGTCGACGATTAATTATCTCACATTTTTGCATTTAATTCAAGTGGTGATGTGGTGATGGTAATAGTTTAACATAATCAGCAGCTGATTGCGAGGATATCACATCAGTACTTCTTAATGGCTGCGTTAAGTACTGAATATGGCCCGGCCTTTCAGGAAGGAAACCAATAAGTCAAACTCTTACAATTCCTGTGCGAGAGTCATGGATGTGCCTATTTCATCCCTCCTCGTAGCTCCCACTGGTAATAAGATA